>JAMKCH010087378.1:0-13010 GCA_023653785.1 Ophioderma brevispina | reverse complement strand
GGTGAATCCGGCCACCCCCGGTTGCGGGGACAAAACCGGATTTAAAACTTTGGTTTTACTACTACTACTACCCCTGTGCCTGGGCACAAGAATCAACGACTTTCAAACTGACATGGTAAATTATTGTTACAACCCAAATTGCGTGTACTCCTAAAATACACTGCAACTGACACAAAGCCATGTCATTGCCTCAACAACTTGTACTTAATAACAAAATATTCTCATAAATGGACTCCAACAAATAAAGCAAGTCTTGTAATTGCTGCACCTGCAGAGAAATACAGCATTCATTAATTGACTAATTTTGCATGCAGAAAAAGCAATAAAATAGCCAATAAAAATGGTCTGCATTATCAAACCCAAAGCAGAAATCCCCCATGATCTTTATTTGTTCAAACATATTAAAATATGCAAAAAGACTAAAAAAACCAGACCCAACTGACAAGCAAGGGCACCTAAGGTGGATCCAAAAGGATACAACTGCACTTCACAAACAATGGCAAAAATTAAAAACTACTTTAATGAGAATTGCAACACCCTAGGGGGAACACAGACACTCAACACACAACTATACAAATTAAAAACCGACGTTTTGGAAAGATAAAACCTTCCTTTATCAGGGTAAAAAAGACCAAAAGGGTCTACATGTAAAACAAGCTGCAGCCCAGCACAAGGCAAGAAGCTAAAATCTTATCTTAAATCTTAGCTTCTTGCCTTGTGCTGGGCTGCAGCTTGTTTTACATGTAGACCCTTTTGATCTTTTTTACCCTGATGAAGGAAGGTTTTATCTTTCCGAAACGTCGGTTTTTAATTTGTATAGTTGTGTGTTGAGTGTCTGTGTTCCCCCTAGGGTGTTGAAATTCTCATTAAAGTAGTTTTTAATATTAATATATATCATGCATTGTTGAGATGCTGTCAATTTTGGTTTCAACTTGGGGAAATATCATTTACACTTTCTGCTTTAATAAGCTTTGAGTGTTCCCCGATGATTATCACAATGGACATCTGTTTTGCATCGTCAAATTACATCAGACGTGCAATCGGTTGCCTAATTCTATCCCCGACTAGTACATGTAAAGTGGCTCAATTAGAACACTAATTGTCAAAGAGCACCCAATAGGTGTCTTTGGCATAATTTTTTTTAAATATACATGTTTATTCATCCTATGTGCGTGTTCCTCTATAAATCCTAATTTAGTAGTATTAGTAAAGATATGCCACTTACACAATATGCAAGCCCTCTATTACTTATTAATTACAGCATGTTTGTTAATTATTAAAGTAGGCTAAAATGGGGCATGCAAAATTTTACTGCAGGTTTGCCAATGGGGATTAGTTTTAGGTGATAAGAAATAATAGGTACAACAATACAGATACAGAGTGCAAACCGCAAGCCAATTTTGATGGTTTGATGTGGGAAAGCCTCGGGTGGTCCATCCCATGGCCCATACACAGGCTTATTCAGTGCATTTACTGTTGTTCATCCTAAAAATTACAGAGGAGCGGTCTAAAGCGATGAACTTTAGGCAGGATATATGATCAATTGAGCGAACTTGTTTCCAGCTCTGCGAGAATTGGGTCTCTACTCAAATAGTTCCCTTAAGGTTGGAAATTGCATAATCATGCAGCATTAAAAATGTAGTGTGGTGATTATTTAAATTTTTCCTCACTCCCATTGTATAGAACATGCAGGTATATGCAATAGGTGCCGGCAACTCATGGTTTTGAAAGTCATGTAAAGCTGTTGGTCCCGTGTGTCAGAGGAGTCATTTCTGAGAATGTAAAAAGGTAAAGACCTTATTGAAGAGAGTAAGGATCAAACCGGGTCTGTTACCTGCATAGATTACTCCAAGTACCAGGTTCCCTTCTGACGCGCAGTACGCCAGCGTGGAAGGGTAGGTCATTATCCAGCAGGGGAAACATGTTGCGGCTTTGTCCTGTATAGTGGACAGACAAAGCTGATGGTGATACAAAACACTCAGAACCAACCCCTACATGACTCTCCAACAAATATAACACAACTGGGCACTACTTAAGGGGAGGGCATCAAGTGCACAACACATGTTTCTGTATCCACAAACAGTCCTATATTTTCCTTAGGTGCTAGTATGCCAAAAGGGAGTAATGTCACTACATAGTATGAGCGAACTGCATGAAAGAACCAACTTGCAAACATGGTACAAGTAATACAAGTACAAATATGCTCATAATACATGTAATAGGTTCCACACACACTGGTATGAATAGATACCTAAGGGCCATGGCCCGATTGCTAATAGCCTCGCCCACAGAAGCCCAGATTTTAACGGAAGTGGTCAAAATTTTGGTATCTAAAGAAAGGTACTATTTTTCTCATTTACCCTGTGAAATCTTAGGGCTAAGGGATGTTTAGTTTGAAAGTTAAGAGCAAAAATGTGCTCCATTTTGGTTGACCAATACTAATATTACAAAGTACCCTATGGGGCTTACAAAATCGCATTTTTAACTCTCACATCAAAACGGATTTCGATATTGGAACGAAACATTAAAGGGTGGGGTATTGGGGTGTAGACCATTCTATCATGATGAAAACTTTATGAAATGAGGGATTCACTTGTTCCGAGATTGATCAATCAAAAGAAATACACATTTCATGCACATATGCTTGTGTTGGGCATTCTCCAGGGTCATATGAAAAATGGTTCATATCCATGGTACAAACTAACCCCCACAATATCTGTAGGCCTGGGTTTACCTTTTTTACCATAAGCAACTCCACAGTAATTTTGCATGGTCCCCAAGTTCTACAAGCATATTAAGCCATTTTTAGCAAGTTATACAGAAGTACAGCAATCATTAAGTCTTAAAATCTGTTATTTACAGGAACAATTTACACAAACATCTATTTGTTATTTTCAATATATATATATTCTTTGAAATCTCACTATTGTTGTCACATCCGTCAGAAAACTTAGCATTCGCTCCTTGCACACTCAGTTATCTATTTTGCATCAAGAGCCTAGACTGGCAACAAGAACGGAAAGTTAAAGCAGCGATATAACATTTTTCAAAGTTATGTAAGATTTCCCTTGATGCGGCTGCCAGACCGATGCTCTAGAGTGGAACCGTGCAAGTAGCGAATACTTTCTCCTGACTAATGTTTGAAAGTTAGGAAAAAGTAATTACGATTAATAAATCCTTAACCCTTAACTACACATTTTGTCCACATTCAAAGCCCACAATCTCTTCTAGTGCGATACTGGACCACATATCCCGAAAAACAGTTACGTAATTTTGTCCTTAACATAGTGTCCAAAGGTGAGATCATAATTGGAGAATTGCGAGTACTGGCGATCTAGACGCTTGAAGTCTCTCAGCAGGGTGCCCTTCAGGGCATTGAAGCTGGACCCACACTTGGCATTCTGTATTAGGGAGATAAAAGGTTTGGAAATATGAAGGTAAGTAAATTCATCTGAGACAGGGCTTCCAACCATTAAAAATACATCGGTCCTCGGACCGCATGTGACGCCTGCCATCGCGGTTTGTAATGTTAGGCCTCTTATGACCTTTGACCTTGGCATGTGACATTTGAGGGATCCAATGTTGCACCTATGACTCAAGTTTGATTCCAATTGAACTTCAACTTTTCAATTTAGGTCAATTTTACATTTAAACCTATTTTACAACTTGACCTCACATGACCTTTGACCTAAGCATGTAACCTTTGACCTAAGCATGTAACCTTTGACCTAAGCATGTAACCTTTGACCTCAGCATGTGACCTTTGACCTCCAACAAATGAGGGATCCAATGTTGTATCTATGACTCAAGTTTGGTTTAAATCCATCGAAGTATGTGGATATTACAGGCAAATGTTAACCCTTTTTCACAACAGACAACAACAGCAACAGACATCAACAACAGACAACAGTGGACAAAGTGATCCCTATGTGTCTTCCTGCCTTAAGGCAGGCGACGGCAAAATGTCTTTCTCTTCTACTCTCACCAAGTCTTATCACCACGTGCCTTAGTTAGGGTTCTATGCTTCATAAACTTCGATGTACAAAGTAAATTAATTGATGCGCTGCGCAGCATTACTGCACCTTACTACAAAACACGCTTATACACTCTTAGGCGCACATCTAAATCACTCGCGTTGAAGACACAGCGAGTGATGTAAGAACAAAACAAATCTCTTACACTGATACACAAACTACTGGTCATATAAGTCAACAAATAGCAGGCATTCCTTGTGAGACTGGTGTGGGAGTTTATTGATTACTTTGTACTTCTAGGTTTACAGAGTATCGAGACAATATGCTCACACGCTTTTGGTACACACAGACAAGAAAAATGATTACTAGGTCAGGTCATTTCCAGAACAATGTTAAGGCGAGACAAAAAAACAACTAACAATTTAGTGACACACACACACACACACACCCCCTCACACACACACACACAAGCACAACAGATTGCTAAGTGGTCCTGCCAGCAAAAGCTGGCGGCCCACAAAAAATAAACACTCCCAAAGGTAATGTTAACTATATTAATCAAAGAAAAATATTTCACAATTTAGGATATTCTATGTAATTATTAAACACAAAATTATTTTTAGCACCCTAAAGTTTTGAGTCAAGTAGAAATACAATACATTTAATCTTTTCATAAAATAAAATTCACAATTTATCACATAAAAATGGAGATATTAAATATTTACCATTTTATGAGTCCACTCAGTCATTACAAGATAGTTACAGTAGTAAATTCTTTTAATTAAAATTATATTTTGAAATAGACATTTGGATTTTATTGGCTTCAAGGTATTTTTATATTATAAAGCAAATACTGCAAATGTGAATTTCGAAAAAAAATTATTTTATTATGCCATTTATTAACAACAGCTGCAGTATCAGCCGACTGACATAGAGGTGTACTGAGAAATTTCACACATGGGTAATTCAATAAATAAGGCACACACTGGTAAAATACCAAAGTGAGTGTTTCATGACATTACTGTTAAGAAAGTACTAGATCTATGCTCATTGTTAAGGTTGCACATTATTATCCATAGTGGTGTATCTTCATTTGGAAGGTTACAAGAATTTTCTATTGCAATTTGGAAACTGTATTTTTGAAGAAAGAAAATCAAAATTATCACATTTTTGGGCAAAATTGTGTGACATTTTAACTTAAAATCATTTTTGCTAGATTTAGAGCCTTTTGGTGGTTTAAAATTAAAATGGTTCATAAATGATAGAGTACAAACCACTTTTGAACATTATAGGCATAGATCGTGAATCAAATGATGGATTCTTTGCATGAGCATATCTCAGAAAGACGGTTCCTCGTGTAAGCTTTGGTGTCCCGAAAAATTGCTTACTAAGTGAAACTTAAGAGTTTTGAATCCTTAAAACCAAAAATGTGGGCATTTTTAATGCTATTATGGTGGCATTTATCTAGTTCTTATAATTTAGGATGAATATTTAGTGAAAATTCAAAAAACTGGAAAATTGTGCCCTGTTTTAGTTTTTGCTGGAGCTATTGGTGTCCCGCCAAATATTACGTTGGGGCATATTGATGGCCCATATTCAGTGTCTTAACACACATTGTTTGCTGACAATTGTACCTAATTTGCTTCATATTTGTGGTTTCTTTTTTAAAAATATAAAAATCTTACCACTTTTAGTCTTATTTGTAAAAAAAAAGCGAAATTAGTTTTTGGTGTCCTTACACGAGGAAGGTATCATTTTCCTGATCAAAAACTGTGTCAAAACATATCTTTTGCTCTTTAAGTGGATTTCTGTTTGTAATTTGATCACTTTTATTGAAACAAAGACAAAACTAGTTTAAAACATGCCTTGGGATGCCCAATTGAAAAGTTCCTCGCGTAAAGCGGGACACCACTGTCCCGCTTACACAAGGAACCTTGTTTTTCCTACTTTAATCACTATTTTGGGTATTTATTTGCTCTAATTTTAGTTCAGAATGTTTGCTTTATCTCAATTTTGAAAGAACTTCCTTAATATGAAATTTGGTTGTAAGTTATGTTCAAGAAAAAGCTAAGGAAAACCTGATTTTGTTGTGTTAGGGTCAACACAGCTATGTCACAAGTTGTGTGCCTTATTTATGGAAATACCCACATCAAATGTCTCTAGAAAGGTTGAATGAGTGAGTATTAAAGTTTAACGACAACTCAACACAATTGTGTCATATCGTGTCGATACATTTTAAAACATCAAAATCTTTATAAAACATACACCACAATAAATTCAAGTCACATTTTTAAAAAGTTAAAAATATTTAAACAAATCAGCCTCCTTCAGGAAATTTATCACCTGAAGAGGCCTAATATCTTGAAATAATGTTTTCAAATCTGGGACACTGTAATATTTTCTACGAATAAGCGCATAATCAACGCACTCAAGTAATACATGTTTCACAGAAAGAGCACAATCACAAGGAATATACCGAGGGACTGGCTCACCTCTAAGCAAATGACTATGGGTCATAAGTATGACCAATTTTACATCGCGCTAATACAATCTCGTCCCTTCGTCCAATCCAACCTGAACTACCAACAGCTCCAACAGTTGGTTGAAAGGCATACATTTTATTATTAGGAAATGAATCCCACAGCATTTGCCACCTATTTCTGATATAGCTATTAACTGAAGCCTTAAAATCTGTAAAGGGGATCTCAGCGTTTGTTATATTCATATTAAGGGCTTCTTTCGCCAATACATCAACCTTTTCATTGCCTTGAATACCAATGTGACTCGGAATCCAAGCTAAAACAACGGATTTATTCAATTGAGACAAATTGAAGAATGCTTCCATCAGCTCAGCAATATAGGGATGACGACATTCTCTGCCTTTTGAAAAGGTTGAAACCCTTATTTCTACACTGATGTTATGTCTATCTTCAAACACATCCCCATATGCTTAAAATTATTTTTGGAACAAAATCTGAAAATTTTCAATTTAGTATTTATTCCAATATTTTAGCATTTGTTTTATATTGAAACAATCAAATTTTTAATTTGCCTTTGCTTTTCAGTTTTAAAGATATTTCCAGGTGTCCACGCATTGGATCATTTACAGTGCATCCATTTAAAATAAACACTCAACAGTCTCTCTTGGTATTTGGCTAGAGAAATACCTTTAAAGTGAAAAATAGTAAAGACACTTGAATTTCATCTATCGCAAATCTTCATATGTGCTCAAAATAAGACTTGCCCGGTGCCTGTATAACAGTAACTATGTGGATTTTCCCATTGAGAACTAGGATATCATCATGGCAGCTTCCAGTGAAAACGATCTTCAAAGTTTGTATATTTGGGGTGGGTAAAACCAGCACCAACTGGTTCCTTTATCAGGCCAAAACCAACCAGTCTTTGGGAAGTATAATAAAGAAGATATTTAGTGGATTGAAGTGATGGAAAATTAAAGGAATTGACAAGTTTAGACAGTGGCAGTGGAGCAGAATTCTACACTCTGCACACACTGTTACCAATGTTTTCAATGTAACAGGCAAAGTAAAAGACTTCGATGGCAGATAACCCTAATACCCTAATATGTTAAATGGATGGATTCACCATTGAACTTCAGTCAATTATATTCACATACTAATAATACAAGAGTGCAGTGAAGTGGAGTAATACGTTTAATTTAAACCACCTTTGCATTTAGGCAGTATAAATTTGTATATGTAGAAGGACACTAAAAAGACGAAAAAGCGTTACTTTTGCCAAGCAACTTTGAATAAATACTGTACAGCACATTCTGTGTTTTATTTCATTGTCTTAAACACATTCTACGATAAAAGGGTCGTGTTATGAATATTTCATATTAAAAAGAAAAAAGTTTAAATAAAACAAAATAAAATTGCATTCCGCATTATGGTTTGTGAAGCTGGAGAACTTTGAGACAAAAGATTTTTTTTTAAATATGGTCTTATGGCCTTCAAACATAGTTCATTGGTAGCTATGACCGCGAGTGTCGTCTGCCGTCGCGGTTTGTGAATGGGGCCAAAGGTCACATAAGGTCACCAAGGTCACATGAGGTCACCAACATGTCACCCCACCCCCTCCTTTCCACCAAGTTACATTATCATAGCCCTTATGGAACTCATACAGCATGCAATATATTAAGGGTTGACATTTTGACCAGCCAAAGGTCACATGAGGTCACCAAGGTCACATGAGGTCACCAACATGTCACCCCACCCCACCCCCTCCTTTCCACCAAGTTACATCACCGTAGCCCTTACGGAACTCATACGGCATGCAATATATTAAGGGTTAACATTTTGACCACAGACACACACACCCTGACATACGACCAGAGTAATCCCTATGTGCCTTCTGAAATTCTTGCAGACGACGCATAAATGGCTGCTATCAAAGATTTCTGCTAATTGTCAGCAACAGGCCTCCCATCCCCCTTTAAAGCAATAACAACACATTTTTCGAAGAGCACCTCCAATTTTCACGATTTGAGATTTTTACAGTTGTATTTGTAATTGTCTAAGAAACTATATATGCAAATGGTAATGTTAAAAAGTGCATATTGCCATAAAAGAAGCGATTTTGTAATTAGAATCGGGATCCCCAATTGTAATTTAACGGCGGAACTGAAAACACCAAATTTCTGTCCTCCATTGTGAAAATAGTGCCACCTCACGAAAATGACCTCTAATTTGATTTGCTACAAAAATAAACTAATGAATGAGCGTAGACATGTACATCATGCTATTTCCTATGCATGCAACCACTGAATTATTATCGGTACACAATGTTAAATATCCTAATTACAAATTCCCTTCTTTTGCAATACATAGACATGTTTGAGCTTTACCGTTTCACAGGTATAGTTTACTAACCAGTTACCAATGCAACTGTGCAAAAAATCTCAAAGTTTTTGGAAAATTGGGGGCGCTCTTCAAAAAAATGTGCTGTTATTGCTTTAAAAGCCACATCAATGGATACTTACATTGTTGGCAAAGACGGTCATCACAAACTTGCCTGGTTTAAACGTGTTGACAATACGCTTCACAAGCTCCCCGTAGTCTTCCTGCAACACAAACAAAAAAACTTTTAATCACTCAAGGAAAGCACAAAGCAAATCCCTTTCAGACAGTTACAACCTTAAGATTTTAAGTTTATGCAGGTGCAGTGCATAAGAGACATGGCACAAAATAGACGAGGGCGACGGGCGATTCGCCCCTAAATTCTCTCAAATCGCCCACGTAAATGGATGGACCAGGGCGAAAAAATTCCATGAAATGCACAAAAATCGTCCCTGTAAAATAAGAGTGGGGATGATGGAAAAAATGAATACAACAAATAAAATTACACTCACAGACTTCCGCACTTACAAACTAAACGATATCGGGTAAGTTGCCTTGTTTGTTTACAAAAAATCAAAATTGTCGGGAACCATCGGAAATCCGAACTCTCGTCGAAGCAGACGTCATATTCAATATGGCTGCGCCCACGAGCAAAGGGGAATTTTTCGGCGAAGAAGTTTCACCGTTTCCTAGAGATTGTTCCCTTTCTTTAATATGGAAAAGATGTTCTAGTTTAATGAGGGTGTAGATAGTGATCATTAAAATGCCAAAATCGGAGCGGTGGTTGAATTGAAAAGCCAAGGATTTACGTCATCGGTACCACACCCGTATCGAGTGTTCATGACAGCAGTTTTGTTTACAAATTACATGATTGTCATGACTCTGATTTAGCTGTGTGTATGACGTACGTACACTACAAGATAGTCGTAATTTTATTCTAGTATGATTGTGAAGGCCAGGGACTCTTATTTTATTGCATGTAAACATAAATTTGAGTTGTAGTAGGTGACATTTGAATTCCCTTTTCAATTTCATCAGACTTGACATGCTTGAGTCAGTATGTTATTGGCTTAGCCTAGCATGATTTGTCATGCATTGGGAAGATATTGAATAAAAAATCTATATTACAATTTACCAGTTCCTATATATTGCATGTTATATGCCCTACAATTGCATTTTACAATCTGAACAGGTGCTTGAATTTTAAAAAAAAAACTTGAAACATGTGAGGAGCCCTCGTCAAGCTCAAAGTAGCCCCCGTGAGTTAAATCACGAGGGCATTTTTGTTTTCAAAGTAGCCCCCATAAAGAAAAGTATTTTGTGGCCTGATAAGAGACATATGTGAAAAAGTTAGGTATTTTGTCTCTTATCCATCTGCACCTGCATAAACCTGAGATCTAAAGGCTGTTAGTGCTTGAGGATATGTGATACTTTACTCTCAAATTTAATGTGAATATTCATTTCCAAAATTAATAACTGAATTTTCTATTAAATGGACAAATGTTAAGGGGACAACTTAAAGACACCATCAGTGATTTTTCCGAAAGAGTCAAAATATTTCAAATATACAGGAATATCTTAAAAATGAAGGACAAGTCTGTAGAATTCCCATAAGTTACTTTTTTCCACCTGAAGAATTCATAAAAAAAAGGAAGAAAACGGCAGTGTTAAAGATTTGACAGTAATGACTAAGATATTCAATTTTGTCCTTATTAGATTGCTTCTGGTCTTATCATTTGCAGGGTATGTTAGCATACCTGTACTTGTTACAGACATGCAAAAAACTGCTTTTTGATATTTTTTTCGGTTTTCTGATTTACCAAATCACTGATAGTGCCTTTAATATTGTACTAATGGAACCAGTTGGCCATGTAAAAATTACTTTTCTCTTACCAAACTACAAAAGCACTACTCTATGATGGTCCTTCATTTTGAAAACAATGCCTATTAAGGCAGCAAGGGAAAACCAAATCCATGTTTGGCTTTTGGGAATTGTTTTAAAAAAAAAATAAATTAACTGCATGCATGTGAAATCAGCTGTTTTTAAAGGGAGGGGCTAACAGATTTTAACTTAAAAGGTATGGTGGAACAGGATGAAAAGTTGTGTGATGAGGTGGAATCGGTGAATGAGTTCACGTACCTGGGGGACAGGGTTAGTGGGGCGGTGTGGGTGGATGCGAGGTGGCTGTGACAGCTAGAGGTATGGGTGGGTGAAGTTTAGGGAATGTGGGTAGTTGTTGCAAGGCAAAAGATATTATTTAAAGATGAAAGGTATGGTGTATAAGAGATCAGTGACGCTGTATGGAAGTGAGACATGGTGTCCTAGCGAAAATGAGACGGGGATTCTGAGGAAGAGAGACAGAGAGCAATGATGAGAGCGATGTGTGGTGTGAAGTTGATGGATAGGATGAAGACTGAGGATTTGATGCAGATGTTGGGTTTGGAAGAAGCGATGGACCGTTTGGCAAAGGCGAAGTAGAAGTGCTGAGGAAGGATGACGGGCATGCTTTAAGAAGGGCTTTTGAGTTTGAGGTGGGAGGTTTGAGGAGGAGAGGAGGACGTTCAAAGAAGACTTGGAAGCAAGTGGAGGAGGAGAGTAGAAGGGTTGGGTTGAGGATGGAGGATGCATTGAATCGGGTGAAATGGAAGGGAGTGAGTAAGGGCGGTTACTATGAGTTGCAAAAATATTGGGCAAGACAAAGTCAAGCCCAATATTTTAAAACTCATAGCGAGACCAATAAATATTGGGCGAAAATCATCTAATTTTATCATTATTATGTTTTGGATCCAATATTTTCCCACACTTGGATCCATACAAGCATAATAATGGTGGCAACTGGAGTTAAGAGGTCTATGCAAGAACATTTGAAGGTTAACCAAAACTTTCACTTGCACAGACACACACACACACGTGCAAGCACATATACACATGAAAGAATTAAGTCAAACTATTTTTTTTTGGTGTATGGGGTTTGAAATTAATTGGCTTTGATTTACCTAAAAAAAAAATGCAATATGTGTTGGGGGAGTGAGTGAGTATTAAAATGTACAACTCAACACGTGCCATTAAACATTTAAGACCATTATACCATGCAATATAAACACTTCAGTAAATTCAAATTACGAGAGCAATGATGAGAGCGATGTGTGGTGTGAAGTTGATGGATAGGATGAAGACTGAGGACTTGGAAGAAGCGATGGACCGTTTGGCGAAGGCGAATAGTGTACGTTAATATGGCCACATGCTGAGGAAGGATAACGAGCATGTTTTAAGAAGGGCTTTTGAGTTTGAGGTGGGAGGTTTGAGGAGAGGAGAACGTCCAAAGAAGACTTGGAAGAAGTGGAGGAGGAGAATAGGAGGGTTGGGTTGAGGATGGAGGATGCATCGAATCGGGTAAAGTGGAAGGAGGGAGTATGGGCGGTTGCTGCGAGTGTGAGGTGAATTCAGCCACCCTCGTTCACGGGGACAAAACGGATTTAAAACTTTGGATTTACTACTTTACTACTACTTATAAAATGACCGTTTCAAATATTTATAAACTGCTAAATCAGTTCTTAACTACAAAAGAAACATCATACACTGATGAACCAGATCATCACCCATCCATGTATCAAACAAGATAAACTTATTAATTACACATAGAAGACAATGTCTACAGTAAAAGCATAACCGACGTAGAGTTGGCATTCTAGCGATTTTGTTGTTAAGTTGTTGTAGGCCACAATTCACTTACCATCGCTACATTACTTTCAAAGCTGACATAAGAGAACTCCTTTTCTGGTGTAATGTGAATAGTCATATAGCCATTCTGCGACAAGTAAAAAAAGGTAGATAAAAAAGGTTATGCAAAATGACAATTACAAACTTTACATAAAAAGCATTTCAGAATTTTTGTTGTTGCACAAAATAACTGCTTGACAATCTGCATTAAAGGAAATATGTCAAGATTTTTGTCAAGCTCAGTTTGACTTACATTCATAAAATATATGTACATACATCACGAAATCCCGAAAAAATAATACAATTTGATGTAAAATTAACAAAATAGAGGCTTTTTAATTTTTGCTTTTTTGACATACGAAGAAAACGGGCGGATTTTTCGCCATGGCTTCATTGATCAAAAGCGCCCAATTTTGCTCTCCTCGTGACGTCAAAGTGATGACCAAAACATCGTGTTGA
>JAMKCH010087377.1:0-22554 GCA_023653785.1 Ophioderma brevispina | reverse complement strand
TGCATCTATCAAGGCTAGCATTATACAACATAGCAGCTTGGACAAGTGATGCTGCATGAAAAAATGCCTACTAATTGTCACCTTGGAAATCAGGGCAAAAATACAAAAAATACCCCAAAATTTCAAAAAATTGTTTCATAGAAAGCACCAAAAATTTCAATACTTGCATAACTGTGATTTTCATGAGAATTGAACAAGATACAAAAGACTAGTTTATATGTTAGTGGCTGCCCTTGACAGAAAATCTTCTACTTGATGGCATAAGCCTATCTATTGATAGGCTGAAAAATACACAACTCATCCCGTCATTTGCTAATAATCAATATTTGCAAAAAAATCTGAAATGTCTTTTTTTAGAAAGAGGGAAAATGGAAGAGCCCATTTTGGGTAATTACATTTAAAATTCACCCCCTGTGGAAAATTTGGGTCAAATCAGCAATTTTAACTTCAAACAATCTTGGCAAAGTTTTCCTCATCGGTAGAATAGAATTCAAATAGAATGGTTATGATATTCGCCTTGGGTGCAGGGATCCCTGGTTCAAACCCCGGTAGGGCCACTAGCTGGGATTTAATCGGGTACCACATTCTGGATATAATTTATTTAAGAACTATTGAAGAAAACTAGAATTCCACTCTCCCTATGGTTCATTTGGACTTGGGCAAATGAACCACAGTATCCTATCAATCTGAAGGGAGGTAAAGCTGTTGGTTCCGCATGTTGAGGTAGTCTCAAAGCTCCAATCCATCCAAGTCTCTTTCAAATTCATCAATATATAGATCTACAAATACCGAAAACGGAAAGGTACATGCAAACATCCATATGCTGCTCATTTTATAGTCCCCTTTCCGACATACTCCTTCGGCAAGGGCAACAAATGCAGGTATCAGCAGATGGCCCAGTGAAGAACCTCTCCTCAAAAGATGGCAAAATAAACAATGTCATCTTCAGTAGATAACATTAAATGCTACAATTCTCAAATGATCAAAAAGCAAACAATGCTATCAATAGCACATAGCCCAATGCATATTATCCTCAAAAGACCAAAGAAACATGCGATCTTCAGTAGATAGTAAAGTAAATAATACTATCATCAGTAAATAGCAGTGAATGTTATCCTCAGAATATCACAACCTATGCTTTTATCAGCAGATAGCCCAGTAAAGTTTGTTGCAGTGCTATCTTCAGTAGATAGCACAGACAAATGCTATCCTCATGAGATGACATAATAAAGAATGCTATTATCATTTCATAACAGAATCATGAGAATGCTATTCTCAGAAGATTGAAACCAATCAAATTGTGCTATCTTCAGTAGACAGTACACTTATAAAAAAAATCCGCAAAAGATGACTAAATTCATTCTTTGCAGTTTCGCCATTTACGGGAAGAGCCTTGAACAGAACTGGTAGCATTATGAATGGAATCATTTACAATGTTATTTATCAACAGATAAGTAGTAGTAAATCCAAAGTTTTAAATCCGGTTTTGTCTCTGTAAACAGGGGTGGCCGGATTCACCGCACACTCGCAGCAACCAAACTTACTCCCTCCTTCCACTTCACCCAATTCAATGCATCCTCCATCCTCAACCCAACCCTCCTACTCTCCTCCTTCATTTGCTATTATCAACAGATAGCCCAGTAAATCCTTTATATTTTTCCTTGTTGACCTAAGCAATATGGGGTAGCTGTTATGGGGAATTTTACAATCTAAGTGCTATTAGGTTTGTGCACTTGGCCAGCTGCTGGCCTAGGTGAAGCAAAATGATTGCGATGATTTTGCTGATGGCAATGTAATAATAATAATAATAGGGAACAGTGCCATAATCTTGTAGAAATGGTACATGTATTATTATCATTTGACCCTGACATGACCTTTAACCTAAAAATCGCTAAGATCAATCCTTCCCTCCCACCTAAATATCATTGTTACCAAGTTTGGTTTGAATGGGAGCAACACTTTGGCAATTGGGAAACTTATACAAATTGTAAAACGTTAAAGAACTAGAATTTTGCGGTTCTCGACTTTCGCACTCACTATATTCAAAGAATATAAGCTGTGACCTTGGCACATGACCTGTGACCTTGGCACATGACCTTTGACCTTGGCACATGACCTTTGATTGCTAAGTGGTCCTGCCAGCTATAGCTGGCGGCCCACAAAAAATAACCTATTTTGACCCTATATGACCTTTAACCTCAACCCCTTAAGATCACCCTTCCCTTCTACCCACTCATCATCATTACCAAGTTTGGTTTGAATTGGAAGTGATACTTTTCAAATGTGGAAGCTTTCTAACCAAAATGCCCATGCATACAAACACATACAAAAATAGCCATTTCTTAGTTTTGCTCTGAGCAAGCTCAGGAGCAAGAAAAACTGAGCAAAATGTACTCCATGTGCTGTGAAACAATATCCAGCATAAGAACAAGATTCAATCTCTTCACTTTTATTAGCAATTATTTATTCAGCAGAATTAAATAAACAAATCAAGCTTCATGGTTAATTAAGTACTGAAGTATAACAAAATAATATTACATAGGATAAAGGATAAATAACAAGTATAATCTACAGCATAAGCACATTGTTTTCAGAAGAGTTTAATGTACAAAAAATGCAAGTATTCCAGATACATGTTACTGGGAATGGTGACAAACCTTATATACCATTTTGTCTGTAATAAAAGCCCCCTCATTTTGTCCCAACCAAATGTTCCTAAAATAAAAAAAATCGTCATACATGTAAGTATACACTAATAATTAACAATTGTGATTGTGAAATTGGTGGCAGATTTGCCAAGCTGACACTAGATAATATGCACACAAATCACCCAGTATGTTGTCAAATTAAATTTTGTAGAAATTACATCTAAATTCAAACACTTTATCCTTTTTTTGCAGGAGCACCGGGGTGTTCCAGATGGTGCTGGTTATAGTTTGCAATGGAAATGTAACTGAATAAATGACCTATAATAAATGCCCACTTTTAAAAAAATGTTACTCACCGAGGCATTTATTATGGAAAATAAGATAATATTTTACAGATTTGCATATCTAAAACCTAATTAACTCTTTTCTTGATGAATTACCTTCAATTGACTCTGCTGTAGGGATGGAGCAACCATACATGAGGGCAAACATACAGGCAAAGGCACCTTCATGTATGAGTATAGATGAAGGCACCCTTAGGTATCAGAGTGGAGACACGTCACTGCTGGGTACAAGTGACAGCACTCTTACATGAGACAGGGTAAGAGGCACCTTTATTAAAGGCAAAGGCACCCTTAAATATGAGTAAAGGGTGAAGGCACCCTTAGATATCAGAGTGGAGACACCCTCACTGCTGGGTACAGGTGACAGCACCCTTACATGAGTCAGGGTAACAGGCACCTTTATTAAGGGCAAGGGTACCCTTAGATCTCAGTAAAAAGTGAAGGCACCCTTCCACATGAGCACAAGTTGAAAACTCCTTTCTCCCTTCCAATACCAAGTGCAGGGTGCACATGAAAGCAACGTTGCATTTGAGTACAGGGGGACCATCACACTCAAACACGAGCAAGGGTGAAGGGATCCATACATGAGTGTACAGGGCACATCCCCAACACAAAGCTACAGGATGATGGCACCCTTCCATAAGAACAAAGATTTAGCTACTTTAGATGATTTTAAAGTGAGCAAAGGCACCCTCATATCAACAAATGCTTAAGGCATGTTTTTATACATGTAAACCTTAGAAACAAATAATAAGTAATGTTGTAGTTGCTCACTCTGCAGCAGAATTCAAAGCTGAAAGAGTTTAACATCTCTTCATTGTTTTTCAATTACCAAAACTTCCACTCCAAAATGTCCAGGACTAAATAAAAAGGATCTCTTCTGCAAACACCAAAGTTAATTTCACACCATGGTAACATACTGTCATATTCACTTCAGCTGTCCTTACAGCATCTGAAGGTCTAACTGTATTTACCCATGTTACTCAAGATGCCTCAGATTCCCTATGCTACACACCAACATGCCCTCAACACCCAATGATGCATCATGCTCAAGTGTTTACACGCTCCTCACATCCCATGACAGGTACTTCCAAGTTCATCTCAATCACTTTTTAATCAGGTATGCTGTTAATGTAAATATCTGAACTACATAAAAACCTGGAGCACTTATTCATGTGGGTGGTATATCATTATAAAGAGTTGAAAGTTTAGTTTGAGTTTAATTAACAGAGAGCTTTATGTTACTGTTTTAATAGATTAAAAGTCAGGGTTCATTTAAGGATTTTCACCATTGAAGCCATGGACGACATGGTTGGTTTGGTTGAATTTGGCCTTTCCCTTATGGAAATTAATTTGAATAGTTGTGCTTTAGAAACCAAGAGCAAGTACTTTGTACATAAAGATTAGAAGTATATATCTAGGAAATTTAAAGGGAGACTTCATGAACCTAGGAACCTCCTTTTTTTTATGGTTCAAATTAAGTAAGACATTTCTAGGAAAGTGTGCAGAACTTTTGGATATCAGGGGGCCATGTGGTGCCACCTTCTTTAGAAATTAGTATCAATTTTGGGCTACATTTTAAACGTGCTGACGTGTACCTACATACCTACTCATACCAACCCCAAGTACCCCTAATCTGAAAATCTAGAGTATCACTGAAACTCTACAGTGTATCACAAAAACAGCGTTCACAGAACATGCATCTTCTGCTGTAGTGGTTTGTGAATGGGGATTGGGGACGAAGGTCAAAGATCAAGGACCATTGTATCCAAGTGTCATGAAAATAGACCATTTGCACGATCCCCGAAATGCATCTCATTCCGTGCCCATTTCCATCCGGGAACTTTTACCAGCCTCAAGTCGGCTAAAACATACGGTTAGGAGCGTAACGAAAATACCAGAAAACTTACCCTATCTGTGACGTTGCACTATAGTTGTGTAATCGTCCATCAGGTGACAAGTAGGGCACAATACGATCGAAAATATCACGTTTTGTCGTGAATTTCAACACCAGTGCCTCGATTGTTTTTTGTTCCATAGATATTCTTCTACATTTTTGTAAGATTAACTTCACGTGAAAAGGTACTTTGTATTGTAACTTTAGGCACTGTTCGGCGACGCGAACGAACAACAATTTTTTTTGTAAACATGACCTCTGGTACAAGTTCCCGGATGGAAATGGGCACCGAATGAGATGCATTTCGGGGATCGTGCAAATGGTCTATTGATCGAAGTCACCCAATTGAACTACAACAAAATTGACCTTTTTGGGCCACAAGGTCACATGAGGTCACCAAGGTCACACAACGTCACATGAGGTCACCAACATGCGGGATATTACCCAAGGACCAATGCAAGTGTCATGGAAATGACACCAAGTAATTTTATAAGACTAATGATTTTTGGGCCATGACCTCTAGATGACCTTTGACCCCACTTGTGAGAGGGGTAACAGTGAGGCACTAAATCTCTAGGGTGTGTCAATGAAACACTGGTGATAGCTCAGACATCAAAAGCTCAAACATTCAAAATAACTTGTCACCTCTCAGGAACGACCATGACCACCTTTCAACATGTGTCCATATCTACTAGACATATTCAAACCTTTATGCTAACCTTAAGTCAGGGGGATCGATTTACCAAATTTGTCAATGTTATGAACAAGATTCAAAATCACAATTCAAATTTTACTTTAGGAATCAATTTTGCAATGTTTAAAAATTGTACAATTTGCACTGTACTATTTAAGAGGAGAATTTGCTCTATTGAAGACTTCTACTAATAAAATGGCTATAACTTGAGCATTCAAAAACACACAAATCAGCATAAAATACACATATACACATATACAAAGAAAGTCAACTGTTTCACTTGAGATTATTTCCCAAATTCACAACAACTGTTGCTGACAATGTCATCTGCAATTCATCTTAACAGTGACATCCAAAGGTCTGGCATCATGCACAATTGCCTAGGCAGCATCCTGGATGGATAGGATATCTGCTTAATGGGGCTTATGAAGGGGGAAGCACGCCCGTTATCTGCTTAAAGCTGCTAGTTCTTGCTACCAATCCATCAGCATTTCCCCTTGCCGTGCCTTGTTGACCTCAAAAATTACACAAAGCACCTAATTCGCACAATCCTTTTTTAATGTTTGATTTTTCCCCTTTTTGTATAAAATAGAATTGAATACTAAATATAATCTATACACTACCAAATATATACAAATCAAAGGCCTCATTGATTTTAAGTATACAATAATTACAACATTTTTCTCTACACATTTTGTACATATCGTATATACCTCAACCATGTTTCGTATTAAAATATATAATCAGATCTGCGACACATCACAAATGCTTTGTACACTTACCAATCAACCTTATGACATGGAATAAGGCCGAGTAAAAAAAAACATGTTTAGCGTCCCTCCCGCTTCTTTTTTTGAGGCTCCTTCGATTTCCTTTTTTATTTTTTAACATATCAGTCATAACTTTAGTAAAAGGATTCTTCAGCAGTTGAGATGCTTCCTACAGGTTTGCTAATGTATAAGAAACATTTTTAAACAGGTTTTGTAAGCATTTTAAACAGGTTTTGTAAGCATTTTAAACAGGTTTTGTGATCATTAGAGGGGTCTACCTGACGGATATAGAAGCATTTTTAAACAGGTTTTGTAAGCATTTTTAAACAGGTTTTGTGATCATTAGAGGGGTCTACATGACAGATATAGAAACATTTTTAAACAGGTTTTGTAAGCATTTTTAAACAGGTTTTGTGATCATTAGAAGGGTCTGCCTGACAGATATAGAAGCATTTTTAAACAGGTTTTGTAAGCATTTTTAAACAGGTTTTGTGATCATTAGAGGGGTCTGCCTGACAGAAGTAGAATATAAAAAGGCACTCTTTTTTTCGGACATTGCAGTCACTACAATGAATTCTTAATACATGGCAAAATATGGATATTTTCACTTATTTTTTGGGAAAAAAAAATAAAAAGCCCCTCCTCCTTCCTTTTTTCAAAAACCTGGATGCTAAACATGTTTTATTTTCTACTCGGCCTAACTTGCTAGTATTCTAAAACACCAAAATGTTTAAATAAAATTGTAACTTAAAAATACACCTTCAAAATGTTACAATTTTCTTAAGTGCAGCAATGTAGAACAAGCTGCCAATTCATACAACATGCATATCAAATTAATAGCCCGCAGATATTAATTCCATTTGGCTTCACAACCCATTGAATATCCCATGTAAAGTATGAGCTATACATCAAACATTCCCTTTTATTGTTTTCATTCTTACACACACGGCAAATTAAGTACAGGGTACAAACACTCCTGTGACATAATTAAGTACAATGCCCGACCTAACAATGCTAAAAAAAATTTGTGGTTAAACTTTATGCAAGATCAAAGCTATCTTGGAAGTACAGTTATTCGGTCCCCTTTCATGCTATTAAATTATAAATTATTCACATACCGTACATGCGGCAGATGTCATGGCTGCATTTCCATATTGGCGTTATATTCTTATAATATAATATTTTAAGAAAGTTAACTGTAATCTCAAGGGTTACTCGGTACACAGAAATGGGTCCCAATTTAGGGCCTGTTTTGAGGCCAATTTTGGCATATAATTTCACACCTTAAAAATTCTAAAATTTTTAAATTGGCAAAGTTTTATGAAAGTGGGCAGCATTTTCTGATATTTCCCCCTTAAATTGGAAAGAATTGTAAAATATCAAAATGACCCCTTTCTTTCAAAATTGGCATAAATTAGGGGTCTACTTTTTGAGTCCTGAAGCATCTCCCTACCAAAAACCAAAAACAATACTGAGCCCAGCCCCCCCCCCCCCTTTGTGGGCCCATAGGTATTTGAAAATTCAATGATAAATACACCAGAAATGGATATCAGTAAAAAGTGATGCACAAAAATTAGCTAATTTAAAAACTCTGCACACATATTTTGGTGACAGCTCTGTTTTGCATAATAATATTTATAATATTAACAGCCACAGATGGCTCATTTGTTTTATGATAATTTGAGGGTTTATGGCAAAAAGGCCCCATCTGCAATAGCTGCCAGGTGTTAGATTTGGCAGGTGTAACACTTAATAGGCACACAACTGACAAATGGCAGCTACTGCAGATGGGGCCTTCTTGCAGTAAACCCTTGATATAAGTGTTTCATCATGGCTTTGTCTCCTCATTAATAAATAACTGCTGTAGAGATTATTTTGCATGTTAATATTACCTTGTACAGGAATACATGTGATGTGGTATATCAAAACCAGGCTGAATTGGGCAGGTGGAATTTGAGTTCATTGTAAAATATTACAGCATAGACTTTTTGCTTTCCATTGCTTTTTGTTTCATCTCAGTTGATCATTGCTAACTGAAGTTATGGAATTTTGAAATTTATCTTTCCAAAAATGAGAAAAGCTGGTAAAATAAAGAAAATAGTAAAGAAATATAAAAGAAATGTCTGTCAAAAATATTTTTTATAGCAATGCAATTTTACTTTCAAATTCTCACAGCATGTTTCCAAAATAGCTAGACTCACAAATTTGTAAAAACCTCAATTTTGACAAAACTCACCCATCACCTCATTTTGGCCTATTTCTCCATTTAGAACCGTGCCCAATTCCACCTGGGTTTGATACACTACGTCACATATTTCATCTGCCTCAAAAATCGCATGTATCCATCCAGACAATCTCACTTAGGCATTAAAAAAAATGTTTGTTTGGCGTAATGGAGAAAAAATATCAGGGTCGGTCGGATTTTTTTTTTTTTAGATCTTCTCAATGTTTTACTATCAAATGAATACAAGATGCTACTATTTAAAGCTTTTTTATAGCAAAGATCTTTTATTTTACTTGTTGTAGTTGCTTTGTTGTCTTGTTTTGTTATTTTTTCATCTTTGTGTTGGTAAAAAAAAAAAATTTAATTGTGGATGAAAATAATGGGTCGGTCGGGAGAATATTTTTTTTATTTTTGCTAATTTGCATAAAAACTTTTGAGTCGGCAGGGTTTTTTTAGGGTCGGTCGGGTTACGCCAAACAAACAATTATTTTTATGCCTTATGGACAGGATGGGCATGACCACAAATGAGAAGTCTACACCTGTATAGCATACGCTTTAGGAAAACTATAGTGGTATCACTGTTATTATGTTAGCAACATACATAATCCATAACTCCAGGTGTACAAAAGTCTTGTTGTACAGGTGTGAGGGAACTCTAGTCTTGGCTGACGTCATTCAATCCATCACACGGCTGATTATCAGATTAGTCTATTTAGATAAATTATCCAGTTTGTTACTGATTTACCAGTTTTCAAGAGAATTTCCTATTTTGAGTTGCATTACAGAGACCACAGGCTAGCACTGACCAAAACACACCGATTACAACCGCATGTATAAACTTAACATTTACAAGTATACTGTTTGATCCTCAGCCTTGGTCCCGCTACTCTCCCAATCAAACATAAGATTATGGAATAGAAATTTCGTACTTTTTCTAATCACAAAAATTTTAGCCGAAATCTTTCAATATGAGATAATGAGTTGAAGTAGGATATGTTTAGTTAGTGACAATAATTTGTACAGATGTCCATGAGACATTATAATATATGCAATTACTGCTTTGGATTCAAATTACATTTTGGAATCAAAAGCAACGGTCCATGACTTCTGTAATCTATTTTGATTCATTTGGGTGAGTTGCCACATTGAATAAAAGCTTGGTTCAGTGGCTGGCCATCGCCTGATATTATTCCTTTAAGACATGATGGTACTGATTTGTCATATGAAATAGAGAAACTGATAAGTTATAATCAGACTGTACATCTTTAACACAATACCAAAGCATAAATACAACATAAAGCCCTTACGCTACTTCACGCCCTTGACTCAATCAAGCATACATATTAAAGATTCTATCAGTGATCCACCCGAAAGAGTCAAAATATTTGAAATTTGCAGGAGTAGCTTAAAAGTGAAGGATAAGTCTGCAAAATTTTCGTAAGTTATTTTTTTCCATTTGCAAAATTGATAGAAAACTAAGAAAACAGCAGTATTCAAAGATATCAATTCCCATTCAACTACGTGCTGTAGTAAGTGTCCGTACGGACAGTAATGACTAAAATATCCGATTTTGTCCTTTTTAAGCTGCTTTTGGTTCTATCACTTGTAGGGTATGTTAGGATACTTATACTTGTTACATACATGCACAAATCTGATTTTTGATGATTTTTTTTATTTTCTGATTTAGCAAATCACTGATAGTGCCTTTAATGATATATTGACTTCAGTCTCATTAGGATGTGACAAATTCTTGCTAAGTCATATCTAAAGATATAACCAAAGACATAGGGAATGTAAATAGTACAAAACAAATACTTTGGCATCATATTCTTTGTCATGTGTTTGAGATATACAAAATTTCTCAACTATCTCTACACTATGAGTACAATTACACACAGACATTACCACACAATTAAATGCCAATTGCTAAAGTAATCGCCACACCATACAAAGTATACAAGTAACACAAGTAATTCAAACCAGATCTGGCAGGAATTCAAATACTGAAGACAAGGCACTGAAACTGGATACTATGGATGCAGAGGGTGTATTGAGTCAATCCCACAATGCACCAGTTTTGGGAAATTTCACCTCCACAGGGTCATGTGATCCCACAAAAATCCTATTCTTAACACATATAAAAATCCTGACTTCTATGCTCATTTTCGCCCACAAAGCATTAGTACTTAGGGAATTTTTAGCATGATTATGACATGCCCTGTAGTTCTTAAACTTTTGGAACACTTTTTATCCTTAAGTACTGACATAAGTTTTGTACAGTACAGTATAGGCACATTGCAGTGCAATGTGGGATTGATTCAAAACACCCTCTGCTATGGATGTATTTGGTCAGGAAAGAGCAAGTATCCATAATGGCCTTTGGTAAAAATCTCAAACCCGCATCACGATCACGCTTGGGGATGTTGACACGGACACTGGCTAATTGACATTACATGCTGCGTGTTGTGGATCCTCCTCAGTCTGCATGTTAGTCATGACCCAGAGGGTGTTTTGAATCAATCCCACAATGCATTGCAATGTGCCTATACTGTACTGTACTAAACACATGTCAGTACTTAAGGATAAAAATTGGTTCAAAAGTAAAAGAACCACAAGACATTTCATGATCATGTGAAAAATTCCCTAAGTACTAATGCTTTGTGGGCTAAAATGAACGTAGAAGTCAGTATTTTTATGTGTTAAGAATAGGATTTTCGTGGGATCACATGACCCTATTGAGGTGAAAATTCCCAAAACTGGTGCATTGTGGGATTGACTCAATACACCCTCTGGTCATGACCTTTAGATTTCAGGTTTATGCAGGTACAGATGCATAAGAGACATAATGCCTAACTTTCCACACCTTGCTTCTTGTGCAGAAAGTTAGGCATTATATCTCTTATGCATCTGCACCTGCATAAACCTCAAATCCAAAGGTTGTGTTTTCTTCTGATACAGTTATAAAAACTACCGACCCAAGTCCAGTCATAATTGGACTCAATTAAATGCATTTTACAAGGCGATTTTTGATCTGTTCCTCAAAATGTGCAAGTTTGAAACTGTCGGCATTTTATTTTCTGAACCTTTGTCTAGCAAATCGCAAGAATTGTTGACCCAAATTAAGGCATGTTTGAACTCGAACAAATTTGGTGTATGTATCCCACTTCTAAATGCAAATTTTGACATCTTTGACCTTTTCATTGTTGATTCCATATACAAAGTATAAACACTTTGAAACAAACTTCAAACTTTGAAACAACCTAAGTTGAGTACAGATAAAACAATAATGTGTATATTATTTACACATGACTTTTACACAACAATTAAAAACCAAAACAAACTGTTGGTTAATTTCAGATTCAATGTTATTTCCAGTTGATTTGATTTTCACCAATGAATATAAACAAAATATGACATATATATCAACACTTTAAAATCTAAAACAAGAAAGTCTTCAAAGTTTTATTTTTCCAAGAAAACAAGAAAATAAAATCTTTAATAAAAAATTGACCCTTTACCAGACAAAATTCATGACGGTAGACAAATTTTATTGTTTTTGGAAAAAAAACCTTTGAAGATTTTATTTGATTGTTTTAGATTTTAAGGTGTTTATTATTAAGGTACACATCTTTACCGTCTTACAAAATGAATGGGCTTCTTTACACTCAAATTGTTTAAAGATGTGCATTTTTTCAGGAGTATATTGAATTTGGCAGAATATAATGGTGAGTATAAAATAATATTGGCAAATAAATAAATATGGCAAAGATCATGAGCTGTTTAAATCCCCACAACCATGTATCACCAAGCTATTCCACTTAAAATCTTTACTCCCCCTGTGAAATATTTAGGTAAGTCTTCCACAGAGGGGAGAATGGATTTCAAACAGAATAGCCCATTGGGTAACTACACAGTACACATTCCCTCTGTATACAACAACATTTAAGTCTTCCACAGAGGGAGTATGAATTTTAAATGGAAGAGCCCATAACTACATTTGAAATCCACATTCCCTCTGGTTAAGTCTTTTATTCACTCCAAATGGAATAGCCCACTGAATAACTTCCACTTAAAATAAACGGCCCCTCTGTGCAAGAGTTGGGTACTTCAGTCTTTCAGAAGGAGTATGGATTTTGAGTGGAATAATCATAATCTCAACTGGAGCAGTATCTTGTACATTGTATCTAAAACAAACTCTCAATATCATTTTTGGAGATTATTTTGGGATCAAGTACCAATTTGATATAAAAATTGAGTAGTTTATAAGTATTCTCTCACACTCTTGTGATATTTAATTGGTATTTGGTGCACTGGTTAACAACAAAAATACTAAGTAACACTGAATGCCATATAGCCATTCAAAGATTGCCACTATGATATGCAGCTGAGAGTTTTCTGCATCTTTTTGTGTATGGGTCCAAATTTTTAATCTCAGAATGGAGTACAATAGCTGTTGCTTTGGTATATACTTTCTTCTCCCCACAACCGGTGAAGCAAATCCAATTAAATATCCGATGTGGGAAAAGGGCCAAGATGGCATTATATTGATTGGAACTTAGTGTTAATTAGTATTAATGGAAAATACTTCAAAATGAAATGGAAGCAGTTTGTTTGCGATACCCTGTACCAAATCTAGTAAAATGTGTTTATTATTTTCCTGTCAATTAAATTTACATACTTCATATTTGCAGCCTATCTGCCTTTGAAATCTTAGCATACAGGGAAAGTAAATAAAAAACGAAACCGAAATTCCAAGGAATGTATTTTGTGTTTACAATATAGGTAGATGAGAATATAAAATACTAACTTAAGGCCCGTTTTCTTAGCGATGCTCAGTGAAAAAATTGCTTCATCCAAGATGCAATAACAATATTAATAAGCAATGTAACTGTTGGGCAGATTTGCAATCCATCCAGAAATCACTTACGACACAACCTGCAATTCTTTATCCAAGCAAAATTATTTCCCCCAAAAGCCACTGACCTATGGTTAGGCATATTTGGACTCCGGTGAAAGCATTTTCATCCTGACTTCAAAATTGATAGTGGATTATACTAATTTTGAAAAACAAAACACTTGGTTAAAGGTGCTTGTTCCGATTTATGTCTATTGTGTTCTCTACTTAATATAGAGCCTGGCACTTGCACATACGCCCCATCAAGTACCGTGGGAAACAAACTTGCGGTTTTTAAGGTAGAAGCAATAATGCACATTGCAAAGCCCTATTTAATACTGTGCAAATATTGATGGTTAACCATTAATTTGTTGGTTTTTTGTTTATATCTTGGGAATGAAATGGATTTGATTGCTCAAATTTCAGGACGTCAATGAGAAAAATACGGCCTTTCATCTGATATCAAAATCAATACTAATTCCGGGTAAATCAGGGGGGTCCCAAAGACGATCGGAACACGAACCTCTAACTACACTCAACTCAAAGGGTAAGAAAAGGTACTTTCATCCTCATGGTTTTTAACCCTTATGAGCAATGGCACTATCAGCAATTTGATTGGTTAATTGACATAATTAATCAGCCAATCAGAGACATGGTATGAACAGCCTGAAGATGCCTACTGATAATTAGGTCTATTTTGATTGGTCACCCAATGGGATATTTCATGTAATGAACCAATCACAGAAACTGTAAGAAAAATGGTAGAGCTCTCTATCTTTTGAATAGCTCATGACTAATCATTTTTTCACCAAACAGTGCTAAGGCATAACAGTATTTTTTTTTTACTGTTTACTAATTTTTTAAACCAAGTATATCCTCCTTTGACTTTCAGGTTCATCATTTTTTTTTACTCACCCTGTATCTTCCTGATTAGAGTTGTACTAAAACATCATTCATAGTATGATTTTTTTCTTTATCAATCAACTGCCATTATAAAAATAGTATGTGGTATAATATGGGTAGCAGTTTTGATTGATATAAAGTATTAAAATAACCATTATGTATACAAGAGTAAATACATATGTATATCGTCTTTTTACATAATGAGATGCAATTGCCGAATGCAACAGACACATGTAGACTAGATTCAAATCTTGTCACTTGGTTTTATTCCACTGCTGTCTTGGCTCCAGTCTAGAGCAGCATCAACAAGTATGTGTTGTATTCGGTAATTGCCCTCATTGGCAAGGCCTAAAAAGATTGTATTGGCATAACTTGACCTAACCCTCCTGATTTATTTTTACAGCACAAATGAATACCAAATTTAATTCTGGATTTTCAGCCCAAAAATTTGTTTTCTCTCTCTCTTACTCTGCTCACTTTTGGAAAATGTAAAGATGCTAAAGTACAAATTTATTCCAAAAAAATTGAAACATTATGCCAATTTTTTTTATAACAATCATACATACCTCTCATAGTCCTCAGTGTTTATAATAGACTAGGCGGTCCCCGGGTTTCGCGATCACCTGGGTTTCGCGATCACCTGGCTTGAATGACCTGGCATCAACAATCGACCCCACCAAGTTTCATGTCCATACACCATCGTTTACCCCATTTGACCTCCTTTGACCTTGAATGACCCCGATGACCTTTGATCCACTAACCAATACAAACTCGGTCTTCGTTCAGTCAAGGGGCACCCACCTACCAAGTTTCAGGAACGTGCGACCCTCGGTCTCCGAGAAAATAGACACAGTCAGACACACAGACAGATAGACCACCGGTATTAGATGAATGTTGATGAATGTTAAGACAGTTATGCCAATACAACAGGGTTTGTTTTTAGGCCCAATTCCCTTCATATCTAGGCACTTCAGGGTTATTATTTCTTACATAAATAGTACACAGGTGTTCATATGGTGTTCCATGGTGGACACACAGACATCCACACAGATATTGCCATTTCATAGCTGCATTTTCCAATCCATTCAAAAAATAGGAATTGTTTGTCTCAAAGCTCTTAAGAGGTTGAAAATCCAGTCCCCATAGAGAAATGTTCATGTTGTCTTTATTAACTCGACTGCCAAAAATGTTCTCCCTATGTACAGCTTTTGTCACTAGCAATTAACATTAAAATATGCCCGAATGTAACTTCATCTTGAAGTTACACTTGTAACTCGCTTTTGTGTCAACTTGGAAAATTCTTCTTCTTCTTGCATTATGAGGCAGCAGTTAGATATGTTGTAAGTGTTGGAGCCAACTCACTGTTGATTGGTTGGGGTTTGAGAAATCTGTGTCCACCAGTGGACGAAAGGTAGGGCACTCATTGAGAATGTGATCCGCAGTCTGTGATGGAGAACCACATTGGCAGGCTGGCGATGGCCGCAGCCCCCATCGGTGCATATTGCTATTGAAGCGATCGACTCCTGTGCGAATCCGGTTTAAGGTGACCCATTCCTTGCGTGGGAGATTGCTGCCAGGTGGTAGTTCTGTCTTGGGTGTAATAGAGAGTTGATCTGGTCTTGGGGTATCTAGCCAGGCAGCTAGTATTCCATAAACTTGGAAAATTTATAGCAATTAGCACACAGGCTGTATTTAGTTCAAAGCTATAGTGGACAGCCTCAGTTCACAAACTCAATTTATTTGCCATATGCCTATATACCTATTGTACCGTACTGACAACAAGCTATATGTTCATATTGCATGGTGACTGTGAGGTACAACCAGGTACACATGCAAATAAACCAGACAAGTACTGTAAAACATGTTAATTTCGCAAATTTTCCGAGTAACAAGAATTCGCGAAATTAAATCCTCGCGAAAATATTGCCCAAGTAGATCAGCATCATCACAAAATTTCAAATTTGCGAAATTTAATACTCGCGAAAATGTCACCAATCGCAAATTCGCGAAAAAAAGTACCCGCGAAATTAAAATGTTTTACAGTATTTTGATACGAGGGCATCGAATAACATTTGTAAAAAAGATGAAATTCTGTCTGGGATTAAGACGAAATATAAAACTGTAGGAAATTAGTGTGGGTTATTTTTACACAGCAAGAGCTTTGAGACAAACAATTTTTACCTTACCCTTTAGGGAGGGGTCAATATTTACACAGATGGGGAGTGAAGGACTTGATTGAGAAGGGATACAAACAAACTTTTGTGTGTGAGAAAGGGGAAGATGAGAATTTTCACCAAGGACTAAAGGGAGACCCTCATATTTTTTAACAAAATCAAAGGAAGAACAATTTTTGGTTGAAAAATGTTGAAAAGTCCTCCATTCCCCCTGGGATAAATAACGACTACTCCCTTTTTTCTTAAAATCACATGACTACATCGTGAGCTCGACCCGATTTGCCAGATTTTGAACTATGGCCACTGCGTGCACTGTGTGCGCTGTGTGTGCTCACCCCGTCCTCATTGATTACTGCACTTCCATTGGTCTTATTCCTTACTGAACGTGGTTCGATTTGAGCGTAGTTGGGATCGCCTCCACTTCCGCTTCGCTTACCAAGACTCCCGGAATCTGATGGAGCGGCGGTTGAGCTTCTGTCTTCCGGACGTGCCGAGGAGTGGCGTGAAGCAGTCCTGGGACGTACATCGGAGGCCGCAGATGCTTCTTCGCTTCGGACACTACGCCTATCGAGTGACGCCGGCGCTCCATTGGAACGGGTTTGGTCATCGTCCCGGACGTATGTCTCAGAGGCATGGGTAGGGTAAGAGTTGAAGAGGCTTGAGCGAACCGATCCTTTCTTGCTTTTCTTGTCCGAGTATTTTCCTGTAAATAAAACCCAATAGAGAGTCAGTTGATGGCAATGTTGATTTTTTTTCTTAACTAAGTGTGCATGTCTCCTATAAAAGCTAAGCAGTACATTTGAAGTGTTTTCATGACTAAATGAGAAATGTAAGGGTGTTTAGAATCCAAGTTTCATATTCTTGACTGAAAAGTAACAAGACTGATTTATAATGAGTTACCCGATTTTTGACTAAAAAAATCCTACCAAAATCTTTTACCATGTCCTGAAATTGCAAGTAGCTTTAGGGAATATTAAACTGCATTACATGTTAAAGAAGGTCTTAACATGCAGGTGAAATTTTCACTTTATTTAATCCTCTTAAGCGTAACTATTTGGATAACTCCCATTAAATTTAGCTGGCAAAATACCTCAAGGCCACAAAGGATTTAGTAACTCAATCTTGTAAAAAAAATAATATATAAATATTTCCTCTAGCTAGTTAAGTGACATGGCAAAAAGCCATTCAAGGAGTCCTTCAATCAGACTACAATAACAGCATGAATATCATATCACTATATTTTTGTACTTATAAGTGAAGTCTATACTTGTGCATACCAGGACGGTTATGACTCGTATCCTAGTCTACTAAATATTACATGCAAACACGATATTGTGTAAGTAATTCAACATTCCATTTCCAGGTGTGAGTGTTTAGGCTGGGTGAAGTGAAGGGATTAGGGATCTTGGGCGCAAACTGCTTTTTTGAAAGATTTCAAAGCAATTTGGGTGTATTGATAAGAGATATGCTTTATTTCCTTTGGAACATTTAGAGTGTTTTTCAGTGGCGGCGCCAGACCTCTTTTTCTGGGGGGAAAATGCACCCAACATGTTGTAAACTTAATAGAAACACACAATCACAATTCCATGCATGTCAATACATTACTTTAGGAATGCAATGCAATTGGGCAAGTTTTGGGTTCAGTCACATAGCATTATGGGAAACAAGGGCATGAGCCTATCATAACAAAAAGGATAAATGACAAATTAGTCCACAGCTAATTCGTACAAATGATCCACAAAATAAGGCAATAAGTGCCCTCAGAAAGGCATGTTTCCCAGATCACGACAAAGCCACTTCTAAAGTGCCAATCTCAATTGTCATCCTTAAATGTTATGCTCCTGGGTTAAGGTGTGTGGGAAACACTTCGAATGCTCTTAAAATGTGTTCACTTACATGCACATAATATCAAGTTGCTCATACCATGGAGTTATTATACTAAACTCCATGCTCATACATTGACTTTGTGAATTTCACGCCACTGCCTAGACTACAATGATGTAGCAACTGATGTAGATTTAACACTTGATTAAAGGCACTATCAGTGATCTGCCCAAAGAGTGAAAATATCTGAAATTTGCAGGAATAGCTTTAAAGTTTAGGATAAGTCTATAGAATTTTCATAAGTTATTTTTTCCAACTGAAAAACTGATAGAAAGGGAAGAAAACAGTAGTATTCAAAGATATGAATCTCCATTCAATTACGTGTTGTAGTAAGTGTCCGTACGGACAGTAATGACTAAAATATCCGATTTTGTCCTTATTAGGCTGCTTTTGGTTGTATAACTCATAGGGTATGTTAGGACACTCATACTTGTTACAGACCTGCAAAAATCTGATTTTTGATGATTTTTTTTCGATTTTCTGATTTAGCAAATCACTGATAGTGCCTTTAATGCAATGTACTGGCAGAGAGGAGTGAGCACTAAGTGCCAGGGGAAGTGGAAAGGGTGCAGGGGGAATTCTTACCATCCCCATTTGTAGTCTATTTGTCTTCTTTCCTAGTCTTCCTTCAATAACAGGAAATACTTTCTCTACACTAGGAGTAAATTCATGTATTATGATCTCCCCCACTCCTCGTGCACCCACCAGCTTGTCTCTCAAATATGCCCCCTACGCGGCAGTGTGGGACAAGATATCTAGAATTGGTGATTTTTGGTCTGAATTTACATGAATGGCTATAACTTCTAAATAGCATCTTGACAATCACTGATTTTGTCAATTTATATAGTAAAATATACAGAATAATTGGGGACAAAATCAAATTAAGTACACCTGTGTACCTCACATTTTAAGGTACTACTTTAAAAACATAAACATTCACAGTTATTACTTATTAGAATCAGTGAAATGCATCCAACATGCTGTAAACTTAATGGCAACACACAATTGCATACTATCAATGACGGCACATGTGGTCCAGTGGATAAGCACCCGACTCGCACGCCAAAGGTTGTGGGTTTGAGCCCTGCTGTGGCCCTTGAGTAAGGCGCTTTACCTCAATTACTCCTCTCTACTCAGGTGTATAAATGGGTACCGGCATTATTCAATGTTGAGAAGGTAATAGACTTGCTGTAGAGGAGGTGTGGTGATCCCCCGGCCCTACAGCAACATTATATGGTGGAGTCTGGCCCAATCGCTTCGAAAGAGAGATGGGCACTCCGTTCCTGTGTATACAGGTCTGTCCTTCATGGGGTAACTCACTTTTTCCAAAATTGCCCTTTTTCAACTTGCCATGTACCTGTCCCCATATAACAGTAACTGTTAGAGTTATATATATATTTCAATGGTTGGTAAATATTTAATGCCACACCCAGCCCCTTTCATAATACAGCACCCTCTGGCTGTAAGTGCAAGGTACTGTAGTGTTGGAATAATCAATCCCTCTCATATCACTAACATAAATGTAGCCCTGAGGAAGATCCCTCTCATATCACTAACATAAATGTAGCCGTAAGGTAGATTTTTAATCATTAAAATAGCACAACATCTGTAAATCTTCCCATCACTTTATTACTTTCACTGCTACATATAAGTAAATATTCACAGAATTGTGTGTATTTAAAGCATTGTAAACTTGTGTTCTAGAGAATCTACATGTATTGACCATGACACGCTACTGCGTAAAACCATTTTATTTTAATGAAGTAAATGTTCAATAATTTGTGAGTAGGTTCAATTTGCAATAATAATGCACTAAATTTATAACCACACAAATTCATTAGTGTAGTAGACATTTTAATGATATTTATTTTCTTGACTTTCATGAGGTGCATCCTAAAATCGCAAAAATAATTGTGTCACTAAAATTACATTACTGTGTTAACCGGCACTGTGCATAAATTTTAAACAATAAGGCTAGCTCAATTCCTGGTTAAGGTCAAGTTTAAAAATAAATGGTTATATTTACTAAATCTGTTTTATGTACTTGATTAAGTAAGCAATCATTTGACAAAAAAAATCCACATTAAATACAGTAAAATCATCACTTTAGAAATCCTGGTATATTACATGGTCTAATACTAAGAATTAACCAATTTGGTGTATGCATAGCCTACTTTAATCTAAACGTTGCATCTCCACACCCACAACATTTATGGAAGTGAGTATATACAAGACGGTCGTGCAGCCAAACCTCGAAGCACGACGGTCGTGCAGCCAAGAACTCAAAACGGTATATATACGACCGTTGTAGAAATGGCGCTATCATAACAGGTTCGGTCATTTTCGATAGAAATCGAATATTTTCGGCCATCGTCGATCATTCGATCGCCACTTTTCGTTTAAAATGGGGCCATTTTCGTCTGATTTTCGTGAAAACGAGAGTTCCAAACGGAACCTGCATCCAGTCTGAATTTTGTCCATTTAGCCGAAACTATAGTCTGATTTTTTTTATTCCTGTCAGTAATTACGCATATTGTCGATGGTAAGAAGTTATTTGGAGGGGGATGTGTTGAGATAAAAACTAAAAAGTCGTATTAACAGCTGAAATGCTCAACTTTGTTCAACAGAATTAGATACTTTACCCCATTTTACATGAACATGTTTGTATCGAATATGTAAAGGCTTCATAACAGATTCAATTGAATAGATTGTCGTATAAGTCTGAGACACGCTATCGATTTCTTTGTTTGGCGTCAATCAAAGAACGAATACAGTTTCACGAACATCGAGACTGAGTGAAGAGGAGGATTAGGCCACGTAAATATTGTAGTTTGTTACGAGTGCACTGTAAAAAAATACTGTAAATTTTACAGTAAAATCCTGGCAGCAATTCTGCCAACAAATTACCGTAAAATTTACAGTATAGGCCTACTGTAAAAATTTATTTAAAATCGCGTAAAAACATATATAAGCCTATTTGGTGAGTTATTACAGAGATTGTGAATGTGTGGAGAATAAAAAAGCACTGACGAACACCCTAACTTAGTAGGCCTATCCACAATTTTTTAACAGTGCATATACTGTAAAATTGACAGTTTGTTGTAAAATGTATTACATCAAACTGTAAAATATACAGTAAATTTGAATGAAAACCTGTAAAAGCTATATTTTTACGGAGTTTTGTTGGCAGAATTGCTGCCAGGATTTTCCTGTAAAATTTACAATGGTATAATTGAAAAATTCATAGTAGTGTATAATGATGTTGTTACTCATTAAATTTCAAATAAAGTCTTCACTTTTCGATTTTGTCATTATAGGCCTGGATAATTGGACATCTACAGTATTTTCCTGTATTTCCAAATTACAGCCAAATACTGTAAGTTTTGGAAAGTTTTTACAGTATTTTCCTGTAAATTGCACTGTAATTTTTTACAGTGTGACCAAAACTCTAAGCTACCTTTTAAATGATTGGACCAAACTGAAATGAAATCAACATGTAAATGGACATTTCAAGTTCAGTTTCACGGTTGAGATATAATCTCTCATTCACTTTCAAATGGTAAATATTCCACAAAAACTCAAGGGTGGTCAGTAGCTTGTTACTTAAGTATGCCTACAGTTCACGCAATGGTATTGATTACTCTTAACCATCATAATTGCTCCATAGACTTACGTGTGTGCAAAGTGGCTTTTGACCATTTTTCTTTACAAGGTCGCCATTTTGTTATTTGAGCTTTGTTTTCAAAGCCGTTTTCACCAGGTTCTAACAAGGTATTGTAGTTAATAAATATCTTCAAATAATTGTGATATGTTCACCCACCTTTGAGAAATTTGCAGATATAAAAGTGTAAACCTTGTTTTGGACCACACTGTACGTGTTTAGGCTATCTCATTAAGCATGATAAAAATCACCAAATATATTGTAATCGGAACTTCCTAGTAAAGCAAAGCAATATAATAAAGGGTATAAATAATGACACAATGCATTGCTTATTGAGGGTCGATAAAAATACTTGTTTAGGGTATGTTTTAGCTTGTTTTTAGTCGGTAAAAATATGTGTTTATGGTGCATTTTGAAAGTCCATGTTCATGCATCAGATTCACTTTTGAATACAAATGCCC
>JAMKCH010087373.1:8986-31312 GCA_023653785.1 Ophioderma brevispina | reverse complement strand
GAGTTATGGGTGGGTGAATTTTAGAGAAGTGTGGGGAGTTTGTTGCAAGGGAAAAGATATTCCTTTGAAGAGAAAGGTATGGTTGTATAAGAGCTGTGTAAGATCATTGATGCTGTATGGAAGTGATGTGTGGTGTCTGAGTGAAATTGAGATGGGGATTCTGATGCTAGGGATAGCAATGTTAGAGCGATGTTTTTGTGAAGTTGATGGATGGGAAGGGGACTGAGGACTTGATGCAGATTTTGGGTTGTAAGAAGCGATGGACTTTGGCAAAGGCTAATAGGGTACGTTTGGTTGGCATGTCCTGTGGAAGGATGAGGTGGGAGTTTTGAGGAGGAAAGGACATCTAAGAAGACCGTGAAAGAAGCAAGTGGAGGAGATTAGGAGGGTTGGGTTGAGGTGGAGGATGCATTGAATCAGGTGAAGTGGAAGGAGGGAGTAAAGGTCGGTTGCTGCTAGTGTGAGGTGAATCCGGCCACCCTCGTTCAACGGGACAAAACCGGATTAAAAACTTTGGATTTACTACTACTACTCAGAGGACCGTGTGCATTTTGCTTAAAATTGGTCTTTTAGCGCAATTTTTTTTGGTTTTTTGCTCACTTTAAAGATTTTTCAAATTTTTACAGAATAAAAATGAAATGAAATTTCCGCTGAAAAAATAAAAGCGTGTAAAAATGCAAAAAAAATGATAGATTTTTAAAAAAAATCCTGCATTTTCGCATTAGCATTTTTCTAGAAAAAGGGCATTTCAATTTGCATTTTTTCAACATTTCTTTTGGAGCAAACTATTTTGGGGGTTTTTGAGTATGTTATATGTGTTAAGAATAGGATTATTGTGGAAACCCGCCCCCCCCCCCCCCCCACCCCCCCCCCCCCCCCCCCCTCACAGGACCTTATTGAGTGAAATTTTTTAAAACTGTGCATTGTGGGATTGACTTAATTCACCCTGGCTATAAACCATCATTTTTTTTCCTTTAATTTTAACAGTGATGGAGAATCATAACCAGCTCGCCAATTATGTGACCAGTGAGTAGCATGTGGATAGATGTCAGCTTCCAAAGCACAACTAGACATGGAGGGATTACGGAATATTGGATTGTCAAACCTGGTGCTAAATCAAAGGAAGAGGTAATGAAAGGCGTTGTTATTGAGAGAAATATCAGTGGTGGATTTAAGGAAAATGGCCCTGTCAGCAGCGTCAAGTGGGGGCCCATTTTTTTTTAGTGTCGCGAATGGACACCAATGTCGCATTTAGTGCAACTAGGGGTGTCTGAGGGGGCCCCGGAGAGCAATATTTTAGGGGGCCCTGTCAGCAGCTGCTGACACTGCTGACTCTTAAATCTGCCACTGGGAAATAGAAGGTAGTAGGTACTAGTAACAATAGTGGCTTCATGTACAATAGAACATTTTGTAATCATTTTGGGGATAGTTATTGTCCCCCTGGCTTAAAAGCCATGGTGATATTGCGACAGCAGATTCCTTCTGTGTGTTTGTGTGGTCTGTATGTGCATTAATTTTGGTTAGGTTGAGTGGTTTGTGCTGTTATTCTTGCATGCTTTGCTATATGGGATGGGGGTAGTATGTATGGCAATATATCCATGCACTGTGCACAATGAAAACATTCCTGTTGGAAGGCCTATGAATGTTCGTTCACTGATCCGCCAAAAAATAATCCTTCATTCTTTGAAAACGTAGAACTTATCCGCAATGTTTGTTTAGTTATGAGTGGGCCGGGGACTCGGGCTATGACAAATATTGAGTCATATTAAGGAGCATTATATAGCGTGCCCGTGTGCAAGACATCTCCCAATCGGGGCTTGTTTAACCAGGGCGACATGCAGGAACAGTCAAAATTTCGAATGGTTGAATCTATGCATATGGAAAACGCCACAAGTTTATTACAACCGATGCAAGTCAAAGATTGGTACGAGGATCGAGGTGAAACCGTCAGGATTTGCCATAAAAGTGTCCTGCTTATGACAAAATGTTTGAGATGACTAGAAAGAAATAAGTTCGAAATATTACCTCGCCAAACTTTAGCGGTCAAAGGCAAAGAGAGAAAAACTGGATTACGGATTACGGAACGATGCAGTAAATCCTCAGAAGCTTCACCCATAATTCTGATTTTGATGGGGTAAGTAGCCATCAATGACAGATTGGTTTATTTTCTACACCTATCTTAATATTGTGCATGTTGGGGAAATTTTTGGCAGCTTCTACACATGTAAATACAAATTTCTAATGATTCAACAACCTGGCTGCTTCTCATATATTCGGACGTCATGCACATCATTTATGATCAGGCCCTCACTCATACCAAGCGGTGAAATTTCCCACACAGTTTTGTAAGTGCTGCGACATTACTATTTTGCACATTTAATGAGCTTATTTGCACATTTGCTCCCCGCCAGGGGGCTCTTGAAAGTTTTTCAATGTTTTTGTGTCGCCTGCCCTTAAGGCAGAAAGACCCATAGGGATCACTTGTGTGCCACTGTAGTCTGTTGTTGATGTCTGTTGTTGTTGTTGTCTGTTGTGAAAAAGGTTAACATTTGGCCTGTAATATCCACAGTACTTTGATGGATTTAAACCAAATTTGGTCACGGTGCAAACATGAACATCCCCCATTTGTTGTGAGGTCCAAGGTCACTTCCAAGGTGTCAAAGTCATGTGAGGTCAATTGTAACAGGCTGAAAATGTAAAATTGACCTATTGGAAAGTTGAAGTGCAATTGGAACCAAACTTGTTTATGGAGTTTACATGCATCCCTCATTTTTTATGAGGTTCAAAGGTCACATATCAAGGTCCCATGTCATGTGAGGCCTATAAGTCACAAAACCGCGACGGCAGGCGACACAAGCGGTCCGAGGACCGATGTATTTTTTTATGCATACTACACATTTGAAATAATTGGAAGTAAAATTAAAAAAAATCTGGTCACATTTACACGACTTGCAGCTTTCATGGTCCATATAAAGACTAATAAAGAGTGATAGTTTTTACTGTGTTTAAAATTGGGTGAAGTCCATAAGCAAAAATGTCTGTATACCTGTTATTTACCGCGGAGCTAGCAGTGGACAGGGCATTTCTCCCAGATTTTATTCCTAGCCTCTAATATGAGCCAACACTAGTTTTTTTCAAGAACAATACAGGGTGAGTCAAAAGATTTACACTTGTTTTGTTTTAATTTTTCTACAGCAGTGAACAATCTATTCAAATGATAGACGATACTATCACTTTTTTAAAACTAGATTATTTCACATACTAGAGAAGAAATTTTGAATTTTGAACTTGCATTGACCAACAAGTATGCAATTAAAGATGGTACCCATTTTTCACTCTGTCTCCACGGAATTATGTTGTTAAAATTTGGCACCAAAAGGAGATTTGGATTTTGAGTCACACAAATAAATCATGAAATTCTTTGGCTTGATTTGAACCTTTGTGTAAACCCTCATCAAGAAAAATGTCATTCTCGTATTCTAAATCAGAAACAACAATTATGGATCTTACACCCCAAACTTTTAAGCATATTTCAATGAATGTTTAAAATTGCTCCACATACCCTTTTCCCCAGAAACATTGAATGCAAATAGTAGGCAATCCTGTGCATATACAGCTCCGCGGGCGGTTTGACCAAATTTTCAACGGACTGAATTCATAACCTGACTGGAGGGGGCTATTTGGGGAATCATATTTGAAAAATTAAAAAAGGAATGTTCCATCTGCCCTTTCCCTTTGCATATACAAGACCTTTTATCTCTTTTCACCATTTTTTTTTTTTTTTAAATTACAATAACAACTTGATTTCTTTCTGCTTGTCCTTTTCTTCATTTTCCTGTGCTTTACACAACTAAACTTAAGGTTATTTCCTGGCCAGGCCAGGGGGGGGGGGGGGGGGGGGGGTGCAATTCATATAGATTAGACAATCAAAAGATTTCTTAACTTGTATAGTAGACTAAGAAATGTGCTAAAAGAGAGGAGAGGGAAAAAAAAAGGTGATTTTGATTTGCTATATTTTCAATATAAAAAAAATAGGCTTGGTTTGAATTTTGTATTTGATCCTATACGAATTAGAAAATTTCACACATTTTTTGTACACAAAGAACATTCTCAGCTTAATCCTTTCAGATAGGGATATTTTTTGATGGAAAGCTTTAGATCAGGGCAGAACAAATCAGTACTTCAAATTTTTTGAGGCACACCTTGATAGTGAAATCTCTCGTTGCACCTTTATTTACTTTTAGCATCTGCTATCTTTCTCAAGGTATCACATGCATGAACAAAAACTAGACGAATCTAAAGCTGTGTTGGCAGGTTGCCATGGTACACAAAAGGAAGAGGGTAATAATGGGTAGCGCAGAACATACATCTGAGCGTCCTCTCTTGTCTACTTAATACCCAAAATTTGACATCCGCCAGTGGTTTCTAGTCACCGATTGGAATCCTTTGACTGTGTGGTTTTAGGAACTCTGTTATCTTCGGTTGTTGTAGCCATTCCGTTCTCTGTGGTGATGAAAATGGATTCGTAAGTTATGAAGTTAGGTACCCTGTAACGTATATTATCCGCAGTATGAAAATGAAATGATATACTATGCCCAGCCATATGTACACCAATTGATCTTATTATATTACATAGTCACAAGCCGTAATAATAACATTATTTAATTTTTAAATGTTGAATTTCACACGTGTGTGCACACATACATACATCACTTAACCGCCTTCGTCTTCCTGAATGAGAGACTGAATAAAAAAAACCCAAAGTGGGCAAAGTGTATAAGAAGGAAGTATTGAAAAACCTTCCAAAGGACTTTTTTTAAAAGATCCTTTGTGTCGTGTCCAATATCGTTAAGCCACACACATCCACACCATACACACAACAAAGTGTTTGCATTTATGATAAATGTAGGACTTTGCTGGTTAGAAATGGTGTGATGTCAATTCGTTACGATTAACGTTGGACAGAGTAAGTATAGAATTTAGATGTCTGTGTGCGATGTTCAGAAGTTCTGATTTCTGTAGGAATATCATTGTGTTAAGGTGCAACGGAGAGATTCCCATATCTGCCATGATGCCACCAAGTTTTAAGACAGCGATTTGTCAACATTAAATTTTAGTTTTTTCGCCATCCCCTGCATGCCCAATGTGAGTTGCACATTTATAGCCCGAGTCGGCGGGGCAGTTGCGTTTGCGTACAACAGACAAACAAGGTGATCACCTAAAAAAAATCAAAAGTATTGATTTTGCCCTGATTTGCAAAGCTTTCCATAAAAAGATCCCTATCTGAAAGATTAAGCTGAGAAGAAAGATTCAGGCTATAATTTTAAGGCAAAACAAAAAAAAATGCCCTTTCTCTAATTGAAGGCTATTTCTGTAGCCAAATACAAGGGAAGAAATCATTTGAGCTGTCTAATATATATGAATTACTATTAGGACAAAATATTTGGTGCCTCAAAAATCTCTAGTTTGCACCTTTATTAAAAGTAAACGAAATCAAGAGGAAATGTCATTTATTGTTTTTGGGAAACAATACAAAAATAACTTACTTTAAGTAGGGAAATGTTTCCCATCGGCAAAAAATTAATTTTATGTAGATTACTGGTGTGGATATGCACCTAAGTATCTCAATACCCAGCTCAATACCTGACTTTGCACACACCGATCCATGCCACCTTCTGCAAACGCATCCATCCAGAAGCACTTAGTGGATGATGTAGTCCCAACAGTCACGCATGCTTACCAGAAGATAACATGTGGACCAGTGATGAATTCCAGCATTATCTCAATAACAGAGGCTGTGCAATGTGTGAGTGGATGTTGTCTATCCACCATGCATGAAGACAGCTGTCATAGCAGCACCACTGGATGCTGTCAAGATGGTGGTGGAGCCAAGGAGGTTGGTGTTAGGTGTTGGCAATATGGGAGGTAAACTCAGATGAACAAGAATGAGGATATCATATTAAAGAGCTATGTGTGGCTTGTAACGGATAGAGTCAGGACCTCATGATCCCAAGACCATTGTAAATTGTTGTGTTCCGAGCCCTTCTGCCCTCACGAATTTTTGTGTCCTTGGGGCAAAATACTTAACTAACTGTGCCTCATCCCCCAAAGCGAAATCTTGGGAGCTGTTAAGGAAGATATTACGGGACTCTAAAGTTCCTGATGAAGAGATGATCGCTTGCCAGCTGCCGACCTAAATGAAGCAAAATGACTGTGAGATTTTGTGATGGCCGCGTTAATGATAGGCAACAGTGCTTGGAGGTTTGTTTACAACGATAAAGCACAATATAAAAGCTCATTTATTATTATATGACTCTACACTAGCGGTAGGCCCGCGCTCGCGCGGACTCCCGCTAGCTGAGTGAACGGGAGCTATCACTGAAATGGGACAATCAATGAAACAGAAGCAATCAGTGAAGGATCAAGGTCCCGTCTGTCCCGTATTTCGCATTACCAATGCCTGCAGTAAATTTTACAGACGCCTCAGTGTGTAATTGGACCCCGGGCCCCGGGCCTCTAGGGGCCCGGGGTCCTAGTGGCCCGTAAAAAAATACAAGTGTCAGCCCTTGCTTTGTGACAAAAAGTCAAGAGAGAGAGAAAGTGAGAGAGAGGAAGAGGTTGATGAGAGAGAGGGAGGAGGGAGAGAAGAGAAGAGAGAGGGGGGGAGAGTAGAGCATTTGGCAGATATCATGTGTGCCCATTTCCCCCTCCTGCGGCAATCGACACCTACTTATTTTGAGAAAATACTCAGTAACCTACGGCATTTTCAATTTTTTTACGGTCCTATATATGTCGCGTTTTAGTGCAGGGCCTCTCTTTGGTTTGAGAATTTACACACAATTACACGTGAGAGAAGATTTTGTTTTATAAAACGGTTCGTCATGAATGATGAGTTGGACTACTTCCAATTTCAACTCTTTTATTATCGATATATTACATGAAGAAAATGGGTTTTGGAAAAGGAACATTCCAAGGGTTCCGCGCTTCGTTGCGGGCTGCACCTCCCCCGAGCCGATTCGGGGGGGGGGGGGACAACACACCCTCCATCACCCCACCCCCTGGCCATCTCCCTAAACACTCTACATATGAATCTTTCAATCAAACACCCACCTTTGCATCACATTCTAGGCCTACATGAAGCTCCCACATCCCCACGCCGTGCATGGCCACTTCGCAGCCACTGTTAACTTCAAACCCCACCTCCCCCCCCGTCAATCCCCCCTCCGGTATAGGTTTCTGGGAGAAACTAAGTTTGGTAAATGGTGGCAGTAAACTCCAAGTTCCCCGGGCCGCAATTTCTTTCTCTCGGCGGCCCAGTACTCCCGCAACCCTAAATCTCAACTTTTTTTTTGTGTTTTTGTTTTTGTTTTTTTTTTTTTTGCTTATTACCGGGATCCTGCAATAATGGATTTCAACCTTGCAGCTGATTTTCATTAGCGCCAAATGTCATGGCAAAAGCAGAATAGTATTGGCGAAGGCGTTACGATACGTTATTATTCTTAAGTAGATAGGTCGGTCTGAAGTAGAATATTTGTACTGGCTCCGGTGGATTTGGTAAAGAGGCCAAGCTGACTTTGTCACCTGCACAACACCTCCCTGTCGTTTCCTCCCCCTTTGAATTTTAGTGCACCACAGTTTCCGCATTGAAAAGTCATGCTATACCAATATCTATAAGATTCTTTAAGTTCCTTGGATTGTAGTGTAATGCGAGGGGCTGCTGGTGACCTCATGAAAAAGACGATCCAGCTGAGGAATCCCCCTCGGATGTTATCTATAACTTAATCACAAAATATATAAGATTTGCGTGCCATCACCTTTGGTTCTAATAGTTTTGGATACCTAAAACTCTAGGCTAGGGAACACTCAAAGGCATGTTTAAAATCCTTCATGGAACCTTGAATGTAGGCTATGGTTAATAAGAACATTGAAAAATGTTTTTTTCTCGAACCCCCTTGAAGTGTGTAGAATGATAGAAATGATTTTTTTACGAAGGAGCGTCACTGACAACAGAAGCGATCACTAAGAAGTGACACCTGTGCGCTTACACGCCGCAACCATACCAGGCTATGATTAACGACAAATTTGGCATATTGGTCCACATGTTCAGCTAGACCCCCCCGCTCTAGAGTCACAACATATCCCGTATTCGTAACGCTTTTTAATGCTCAAGTTCTCGAAGTTCCATCATCCTGTAACTCCATTAGGCCTATTACAGATTTCTTATAATAAAACTTAACTATGTCACATCCTGTATAATTTTCCGTAATTTTAATATTTTCTTCTCAAAACTACCCCCCGGTGTCTATAACCCGTACTCCGTCCTAGAGAACCACAAGCACACCAAAGCGTTTTATTAACCATTTTTGTCCTCTCCCCCTAGATTTTTTACCACCATTTTCTATACTCCTTCCGTGGCTTGGCCAGTTTTGCCGTATTCTGTTTTATATTCCTTTCCTCATACTCACCAACTCCCGTATATAATCCCTTCATCCTAAGTTTATGAATACTCCATCGAGTCACATTAATGTCCTATCTATCTCTATGGTAAACTTTTTTCATAAATTTAAGTTCACTCGTACTTTCGTCCTATCCTGCATGTAGCTCTGTAGTTTCCATTTTGTAGATAATAAAACACATTTTCCTCCCGTTAACTTTCGATGTCGTTACTTTTTTTTCTTCTCAAAAGGACTCACCGTGTGCTAACCCATAAAATAGGTAAGATAACCGTAGTCTCTCCCGTCACATCCCTCTTTTTTCTTATAATATCTCCTCAAAACTTCGTCAAAGTTCTCGACAAGCGGATCCCTAATCAGGTGTGAATCAAAACAAAGTATCAAGGGGTCCCTGTCGTTTCCCCCGTAGTTAGTATTTTCCCCCCTACCCCTCTTAAATTGGTGGCATGCCGCAACCCATATTCGCAAAGGTTTTCTTTTTTCTTTTCCCTTTTCCTACTAACCCATTTTCCAGCCTACCGTCATTAATATTTTTTTCTCATAGGCCCAAATTGCAGTATACCGTCCTAATTCCCTATTCTCTTTCCCAAAGTGGTCAGGATTGGCAATGGCAACTTTCCTCCGTATTCTAAGGCATCATTCCCCCCCCCCCGGGCCTCGGCTCAGCATCTCTGTCGTGCAAGAAGCGTTGAAAAAAAAGCGGTACATCCTAAAAGTCTCAGTATTTTTGTTTCTCAAACTCTCCTGTTATATGACAGTCCCAGATCCCGCCATGCAGTGACAACAACTTGCGCTTGTATGCTGCCACTGTACACAGTCTGCGGCGGCGCGTTGCTACATAGTTACGCACAGCCACAGCGAAATGGTGTTTTAACAGTATGCTTGGTGGATCATATACATTCTTACCACCTCTTAATTTCTCAATTTTTTTGTTTCCATTTTAGGGTTCATTTGAGTTGTACGGTGCTGATTTTATGCTGACAGAGGACTTCCATCCATGGTTGATAGAGATAAATTCTAGCCCAGCCATGGGGGCTACTACAGAGATTACAGAGAAGATGTGTTATGATGTTATAGAAGACACCATGAAGGTGGTGCTAGATAGGAAGCATGATAAGAATTGTGACACAGGCCAGTTTGAATTGGTCTTTAAACAGGTACAAATTAAAGATGGACATTTAGAAGAAATTAAGTTTTTAATTTTTCCTTCTGTTCAAGATGTTCAACCATTGTTTCCAGTATGCTAAAAGAGAAACATTTGTATAATACTTTAGGGGCAACTTAAAATCTCAGCCACCGGTTGCTCACCAGTTCTGACTGGTTGATTCTGGTTGGAACCTATTTCTATTTTAAACAATGAAATATGGACGAACCAATGAACAAACAGCAGTTGAGTTTTGAAGTTTCCCAATTAGAGAGTGACTTTGATTGGGCATAAACTTTTAAATCAAAATAACAATCAAATTCCTTCGTAAAAATTTGCCCTGTTGAATTTGGGGTCACTGAGGTGTTGAATATTTTCATGGCATTTAACACATTAATTGGACCTGTGCTAGGCAATTTCCTGGGCCTCGCACACCAAGAATTTTAGCGGTAAAGATTGGCCTGTTGTGACATGCAGCCAGCTCAATTTGTGGATAGACCAGATGATATCGGGTTACAGTTTCATTGAAAAACAGCCTAGAGGTGAGATATGTTTAGAAATCTAGGGCAGGTTCCGGCTAGAATTGCCTATATCTCCCTAACTGTTAGCGAAAAAAATGAAACCACTGAAGCGAATCTAGGCTAGAAGTAGCCCAAAGTCTGCTTAAAGTGTTTAAATAAGGAAGAGAAGATCTTGACTTGTTACTACAATAATAGTTCTTGATTTTCTTTATTTACAGTCAGGCGCATCAGCACCCCAGTACATTGGACAAGCACTCGCAGTGGAAGGATCAGCAGTTCGCAAACCACTGAACCGACAGAAGAGCTCTCCCAATCTAGTCAATGCCCCACGGCTCGGCATGTCTACGGCACCTCCCCGGAAACAGTGTGGGGAACCACAGCGCAGCAAGGCAACTGTGAGTCGGACCGAGAAGTTGGTATCTGTGTCAGATGATCCAAGTTTTGCAAGAGCCACTAACTTGGAAGAAATGAAGAAGAAACTTGCAGGTACAGGAAGTGGGAAGTCGGGAGGGGGAAAACACAAACGGAAAAAGAAGGGGCATGGGAAGTGTTTTCGATTGCCTAGCCTTAGCCATGATGGGGAGATAGTTCGCCAGGAATTGAAACCAAAACCTCTAAATGTAGAGTCACCTGATCAAGATTTGAGCAAGTTGCAAAATGGGAAGGAGGGGAATGAAGGGAAGTGTAAAAAAGAGAACAAGACTGTGACTTATTCTCTACAGCCAACTAAGACCCTTAAGGCCTACACATACTACAGCAAGTCTCAGGTTTACCTGCATTCTCCCCCACTCTATGCTGAAATCCCCACCATAGGGGCCTACCATATAGGAATGTCCATGGGGGTGCCGGGGATTCCAAGTAATGGGTCCTTCAACAGCAAACAAAAACTACAACAGCAATTACAGCAACAGCAAGCTCTTTCACAATCCCAACCAGACATAGGATTGAGTAGGAGTAGCACAAGGGATAAGTTAAATAAATTGGTTAAGAATCCCAAACTGAAGTTGCAGCACCATGACAGAAAACAGGACAAGTATTTTGTGCATGGTCCAAATGGTATATGTGTGTACTCCAGTACATAGATGACCAACTCACTATTACAGGTATTCTGTCTAAGAATCTGAAATTGAAATTATAACTGTAATAGTAGGAAACACTCACAATATTTGTAATGTGTTTCCCTTTTTTGCCATTAGTTGCAGGGTAAATGTGTTTAATGGCAAACAGGACTATAATATGCTAGAATGTGCCTCAGCCCCCACTTTATGTTCAGTGATGTTAAATTGCTTAAATGTGATAATGTTGAATGGTTCACAAATATTGAATGTTGAGCAATAATGGTAAGAGTATTTCCATACGGTGAAATGTGGAATGTTCCATTTAAAGAGGTGATGCCCAAGTTGAATGGACCATACCATTTTTCTCCACATGAACACTTTTTTTTACTGTTTAACAACGTTCAGTACTCGTTTTATGTAACTGATACATAATTCTTTTTGTAATGAGCATTACAACTCACCAGATTGTCATAACCACAGCAACTCTTAGGATGGTCTATTTGCTTATTTTTGCACTACACCAATGCATAAAATTGATGAGACTGAAGGGTAACACATGTGCGTGTTAAGGCTGTGTATGGCCTCCCGGCACTATTTGTGACCAATGCAGAAAAGATGGTGATCGCTTACATCTTGCATCATTGAATGAAAAATTATTCAGCAGTTACACAGGGCATAGTTACTTTAGCGGATTGATGCAGAGAGTGGTGGTATTATTTAGTGTCACATGAAAAAAAACATGATGCCATTTTAACCAATCAAGTCACTAGAATTATGCACAAGTTACACAATAGTAATTGTTGAAGGTATAATGAATATGGTTGATTGCTGATTTAGAATTAACATAAAGGTTCTAAAATGAACTACATATATTATGCATCTGGCTAATGAATGTTGATTTTTGTTAGTAGTTGTATTTTTTGTGACTCAAAAATCATCTTGATGATGATACTGACAGTTTCATTTCTAGCATCGGCTGCCAATTAAATTTGAACCCACCACTGTTCAGATGAAAGAAGAACTTGTGAATGAAATTTTGTTGGCCTTAGCCAACTTCACACTTTAGTCATTTTAGTCAGTTTAAACCAGATCCATTATCACACTTCAAACCACCTTTTTCAATATTGGGTTATGAGAAAAAGAGTTCTTATAATTGATGAACATCTCTTTTTACATTTTTAATGTGTGTGTTTGTGTATTTGCCAGAAGTGACAAAAGTTTTATACTTTGCATCTGAATAAATTTTTGTATATGGGAAATATTGCATGGGAATACTGTTACTACAGCATTGTGTAATTTGTTTAAGTTTAAAGTATCCTTGTGTAGTCTTTTTTTAATTTTGGCAGACACAATAGGAGGGTCTTATGATTTCCTGAGTTTTACCCACTTAAACAGTTCTCTCCCACTGTGCCCAACGTACTTCAAAATGTTATAAAATGCCATTAATGGTATTTAAGACAGAAGCCAATAATAATCAACTTAAAGTTCATAGTTGTATCTTGCCTGTCCATTAGGGTTTATAGCTGTTATGTTCCCCCTTTGTAAATTACAGAATGGGGATACTGTGGAATTTTAAGTATAGACAATGTGATATCTGATGTCACAAAGGAGGGGGGGCCACAAAAGAACAAGCTTACAATTGTGCGATCAAAGTTTAAGGCCCGGGCTTTCAATCTGTGCCAAATGAGGCGTGCGCAATTCAATAAGTGCAGCGGTCTTCTGGTCTTATCTGAAGAGACCAGGTGCTAATTAGCTTACAAACAAATCTGCAAAAACAAAATATTATCACATCTATAGTTGCGGCCATAACTTCTGTTACATGGCACACACGCGCGTCTCTCATTGTGTACACCGCGTGCAATCGATGATGCACCGTGTTTTGGGGCCGTGCAAGCATACTTAGCAACATGTAACAGAAATTGTGGACATGATTGTATAGACCAATCACAATGAATCCAGAGATCAATTCAAGTGAGTTCTGCATTAGGAGACTCTTTGGATGGCAGACCCTTAAATGCACTGTAGATTGGGAGTTTCCGTAACATGACCCATTTGACACACTTTCTTCTGATACACTTATGAATTTGGAAACCTTAACAGAATAATCCTGTGCTTTAATTCATGAAATGTTCCAAATTCATAAGTGTGTCAGAAAAAAGTGTGTCAGATGGGTCAGGTTACGGAAATTCCCCAGTAGATGCTAGTGCCCATCTGTCATGATAGAAGCAGAAATTAGTGCTTCCCAACTAATATAGTCATATTTTAACTTTGTACCCATGCCTGTAATCATCAATTCTCCATCACTGCCTGCTTCCATTAAGTCTCAATGACTGCAGTGCAGGTAAATATATCATGTGAATTGTTTGTCGTCATGGAAACTAACTGTGGTGGCCATATTGGATTGTAAAAATACAATGCCTGTCATAGGAGGAAGTTTTCACAATCATCTTGGTTTATCTTGTCATAAGTTTGCTTATTTCGGGACAACACGTAATAGCTATTTTGGCAATACCAATTTCATGCCCACGAGTATGATGTCAGTTGCTTTGATACTACCTTAATACATCAGAGGTCTTTTAATGAAGCGACATAAATAAAAAAAATCGTAATATAAAACTGCGTAACTTTAAAAATGTAGCGATTTCACTCTGCTAACCTGCTAACTTGAGACTGAACAGATAACTGGTATAAAGACTGATGAAGTTCATTCTTATCTCCAGGCATTTGTTGCACTTGTTCAAAAAGATGACCTAAAGTATGCGTGCAAGATTAACCAAAATATTTGGTGGAAGGTAAAACCCATGTCACAATAATTCTGGGAATATGATAGAGAAAGCGTAGCTTAGTATGAAAGACATGCATCGTATTTTACATCCAAATTCAAGACATCTGTGTTTCAAGAAGTATATGGGAGGTTTGGTGTGGTTTTGCACATCTATCTGTTTCTCTGTTTCACAGAAGTCTACAATTTAGACTACCAGCCACTGAAACTATACAAAATATTCGAGACAATTCTCATCGGAACATCCATCCCTACATCAGCGTGACTGACAATGCAACCTGATATATTGATTGAAAAAAGCCAGAACTGATAGTTTTTAGGACCATTAAACATGCAGGCTTTTGCACTCTTGCCATGCATCACTCAAATCATATCACTTTTGCTGTTTCATAACACAAATCCTAACATACACTAGACAGGCTACTCATGCAAATGCGTACACCGTGCCGTGGATATTATTAAAGTAGCTAACCTAGATATGTCTGGTAATTGTGTTGCTATTTCACATCACATGCCATCTCATCATGCTGTGCTAAAAGTGTATCATTTGTCAGTCTTCCATCAATCTCAGCTTGCATTTCTCATCTTCACCATTCACCATAAAACAGTCACTTATCACCGGGCTTATCACACTCTTTTCTCACATTTTCCATGAGCATTATAAAGTGTATTGGAGTGTATTAGGACATTCCTAAAATGGTCATTTTCAGAGAGAAGCTTGGTGCTACTTATGGAATCAACTTTAAAACTATCATTATCATATTTCCAAGTTCATAAAATTTATCATTCCATCAGTCACATTTGGTTGGCTAATATTTTGACTTTTCTAACAATCACTACATTAATATGCTGGAGTAGAAGTTTAAATACTAACACATCCTCTCTATAGTAGGGCTGTCAGTGTACAACATGTACTAGTAAATTGACCTGTACATGAGTAGGTTATGTTGCATTATTGTTCAAAACAGGTTGGGATACCTTAGTGGCAAAGTACCTGGGTAAAGATGTAATTCTGGCTTGGCCATTTTGAAAATCCCCCCTTAACATCTATGTGTCGCTGGATGAACACTTGGGCCGTAAGAAGTCTTGTCTGTTTCATTTACCATTGACTTCAATACTGTATAGTTTAGAGTTACATCTTTGTTTTTAACCGGAGCACTTACATTTTTATGAAGATATAAATACCGAAATAAAAATTTTCAACAAAATTTACAGCTTTGTGTCGCTGACCCCTCAAATTGTTATAATAAGACATTTTGTTTGCAATTTTACATCATCCCAAAGATGGGCATGTGTTTACTTCCATATAGTTGGACACTCAGAAATTGTACAGAATGGGGATGCTTCATTTGAAAATTGTGATTAATAATTTTGTTTGTAACCTGACCATTTGTTGATAATGCCAAAATCCAAGGGGTATGACTGTTTAGTGACCCTGGGTCACTAGTGACCCAGATGAATTCAGCAGACTTTTACAGAATAAAGTGCAGAATAACGCACTTTATTCCATACAAGTCTGCTGAATTCACCAGGGTCACTAGTGACCTAGGGTCACTAAATGGCCATACCCAAATCCAAGTGCACATAACCAGTCTCTCTCGGCACTCGCACTAGTAACACATATCCGTTACTGGTCACCGTAACAGTCACATAACCGTCGTTGTCTGCGCTGCAGCACTCAGGTCACACTTCCGGTTTTTCGTATTGCGGGTCAAAGTTAATGTCACTCGGACAAGTAACAAACAAAGTTTCGATACCCAACCAAGTGACATATACAGCGTTACCAGCACAGGTAACCCATTTTGGTGTTACTTACCTAAGTGACATTCATAATTTGTCAGTCCAGACCCCTCGCTTTAAACCCGGCGTCGATGGCTAAAAACGTTCCGTCGGGAAGAAAGAAAGACGTTCACAGTGTTAGTTTAGACATTATTTTACACTAAAAAAATGTTGCATATCGCGCGATTTGAAGCAAACGGTGATCGTAAGCCTTTAAAGTTGCCTCACTTTAGCACACAAAAGTCCGATATTTTGCAGCGTCGCACAGCTGATTTCGATTGTAATCGGCCATCTTTGATTTCTCTTTGCTCTAAATGCATGTCGGGAAGGGAGTACTAGTCTCTTACACATAATAAACTGCAACAAACGGTATTATTTTCCTGTTATAATGCGATATCGTGGAATACTGCAGTGGTTAGCGATGACGTCATATGTTACCGATGTGTTACGGTGACCAGTAACGGACATGTGTTACTAGTGCGAGTGCCGAGAGAGACTGATAACCATGGAAACTGACAGTCCTACTTAAGACAAATCCCTTCTTTTCTGTCTTCTCAGTCTACTTCATCTCACGGGATGCTCACATCTCATTCTCATCTGCCTTTCCATCAACAGAGTCACCTCCACAACCGCCGAATTCAGGAACAATTACGGCTGATTCACAGGGAGATAGCCAGTCTCACCAAAGTTGTACGTTACTAAAATCAACTAAGTAAATCATAAGTCTGGATTGCATGCATGTGTGCAAGAAATTTGAGGTTTCTTTTACTGTTAACTTATTTTAACCCAAGAAATTTGAAATAGGGAGGATTTTATTTTTTTTTTAATTTGCACTGTTAGTTATGTGTAATTACACGTCTGCAGAAGGCCTGTTTTGTTGTTTTGAATGGAATTTGTAACTGCATGACTGAGAAAATCGGTAATTGCAAGCTGCAGGTAAATTTCAAATAACTGAATTGATATTTTGTATCCCAATTGTGATTTTGGTTTGATTGTAAATTGGATTTATAGGACATGTGTGTAGTCAAAAATCAGTCGATTTTCACCATCAAGATAACAAAATAATCGACATTTAAGTTGCCTGCTTTTTAGTGATGCATGCACGAGGAGGTAGAGGCTCCCTAAATCTAATAAATTGATTTAGTGCCATCAATCTCACCCTAAGTCTAATGCATGCATGCAGGGGTAGAATTTCGGCGCTCTGTGCGAGAATCGGTCTTGATTCTCAAAAACAAATTTTGCGGGAATCGTCTTATTCGCTACTGTGTTAAGTTCTAAAGTATACGAGAGAATCAACATTGATTCACGCAAAGCAGTTTACGCGAATCTTTGCGAGAATCGATTCTCGGATTCTCGCCAAAATTCTAGCCCTGGCATGCATGATTAATTGATGAAGCATTTTGCTACAGTCGTTATTGATATGCAAAGGAACACTCCATACATGTTGCTTGATTGAAATGGACTTTTCTAGTCTTTCTAGATCAAGTTCTGGTTCTGGTTTTGTCACCATTTATAATTTGGTAACAGCTCCAGACCTGCAGTCATACCGTGTTGTAGACTTGCTGATATTAAGGAGTGAAAGTTCATTATTTGCCAAGATAAATGGCTTTCCCTTGAGTGAGAAATTTCCATAACAAAATCAAAACTGAAGGGGCAAACAGTGCACGTTTCTCATTCCAGCAGTGGCATAAATATATTTTTTCAGATTGGGTGGGGATGAAGGTGATTGAACAATCTATTAACTGGATTGCCTCATGACGAGGCCAGGGTCCACTTCCCAAACATTTTTTTTTGCCATCAGATGCACTTTGAAGCCATTTCTGGTTGAACTTTTATACAAAATGGATGCTTGAATTCCTACAAAAACGCTCATGCTCATCATATTATAGGCAGTGTTAGGGGCGATTACATGAGCCATCCCCCTTGGCAAACATAGGGAGGTTACATGCCCATCATATTTATGCATATGAGTTTGTATGTTACTGCATAACATTTTACAAGATTGAAATGTCACCGATTAAAATGCTAAATCAAAAATAATGTGGCTGTTACAGATTTGTACTTACTCTCAGTGAATTTGCATATTTACAACAGACTGTTTCACATTTTTCATGATGAATAGTTAACATTTTATCAAATTTTTGCTGGGATTTTATTCATCTGCATTTTGTGTCACCCTGAAACAGTAGATAGATATTCATTGCATGGCTTATGACATCATTTGTATTCATTTCTAGCTCTCTGCATAAATCATAAATCATTCACTGCTCAAATCATGCATGCATTTAACCATGCACTCACTTGCTGCTTTTCACACCTACAGCATCGAGCACCACACTTATAGATGTAGCCTGGGGACGTACTTGCACAAGATGTGGCAACGGAGCGGGGGTAAAGCTAGCCCCCGACCAAGCCGACGCCAAATGCCCTTGTCGCAAGGATAACTTGATAATCCCAGCCCCTTTCATTCAGCCGCCCGGTGAACCACCTAAACCAGTTTTTAAAGTGCAAGAACCGATTCCCCGCAGTGGCACATTCATCAGTAACCGCAAGGGGGAGCTAGTGACCCTTATGGGACCTGACCCAATTCCAGGGATGCACAAGACAGGACGGGCAGGATTCATGCAGGGCAGGATAAGGCCTAATATGAACAGACAACGAAGACAGAATAGAGTCATAATGCAAGCTGATGATATGATGCTTCTTGTACCTTTTAAACATTCTGTTTCTAATAGTATGTCTCGGTAACATCGCAACTTATGTCGTAGTTAAACGTCATAGATGTCGCAGAAAAAACTTACAGGGTTATTGTGTAAGAGTTTATAAAAGTAAATTGGATGTTTAGGAAGAAGGCTATTATACGTGCATTTGATAGAGTCTTCACTTTCCCCAAACCTAATTAAAAGTCAACCATAACTGTAATCACCTTAGAGTAGTCTTGTATTCTACAGTGGACAGGTATAGTCGTATGCATGCATAATGTGGTATTGTATGTAGCTAGTTAGGTTTGTGTAGTGTAACATGTACAGAGTTTGATGAGGTTTAGTGAATCAATAAATGTGCAAATCATGGATAATAAGCAACCATTATTTTATGTCAATTAAGGTGTTAATAATGAAAACAATGGTGCATGAATCATGCTTTTTAATTATATTTTCATACTGTACATATTGTATTATTATTTATTGCCCATGTTTTGGTTCCTAAGGTTTACATCGATCGTAATGCAAGGAATCGTATTTTGTTGGTGAAGTGGTTATATTGATTTAGGTGTATTTTGTGATTCACAGCTTGATGTGTCAATAAAGTTCAGATTTTTATATATGAACATCATCTGCATGTGGACCTAATCTGACATAACGGTTTACTTGTTTCTGCAAAAAGTTTGCTATTTTTTTATTTCTATCCATAATGAACAGAAATACAGCACAGCACAGTGACTTTATAGGATACTGTGATATAAACGTGCATTTACACCTATGTGCACGATTGGAATAAACTACAACATGGTAAATATAAAACAGAAGGTACTAGAATCACAAAATGCGCCTAATGGAGTAGTTTACCCAGAGGGTGTTTTGAACCAATCCCACAATGCATTGCAATGTGCCTATACTTTGCTGTACTAAACACATGTCAATACTTAGGGATAAAAAGTGTTCAGTTCAAGAAGTTTAAGAACCACAAGACAGTTCATGATCATGCTAAAATTCCCTAAGTACTAGAACCTTTTGGGCTAAAATAAGGGTAAACATCAGAGTTTTTGTTTATTAAGAATATGATTTTTGTGGAACCACGTGACCTTATTGAGGTGAAATTTCCCAAAACTGGTGCATTGTGGGATGGACTCAATAACCTTCTGAGTTTACTACTAAATAAAAGAATCTACATATACCCTAATTCAACAACTATTTGTCTATTTCATTTATGGATCTGGCATCATGAAGTTTCCAAGTCATAAACTGCAAAATGCTGTGAAAAATTTTCACCCCATTTCATTTAAGGACAATATCAGTGATTCACCCGAAAGAGACAAAATATTTGAAACTTGCACCGAATAGCTTAAAAGTGCAGGATAAGTCTCTAGAATTCTCATAAGTTATTTTTTGCAACTGAAATATTGTCAGAAAAGGAAGAAAACAGCAGTGTTGCTAGATAAGAAATCGCCATTCAGTTGCGTGTTGTAGAAAGTGTCAGAACGGACAGTAATGACTAAAATATCCGATGTTTGTCCTTATTAGGTTGATTTCAGTCTTATGCTGGGTGTGTTCGGACACCCATTCTCGTTACAGACATGCAAACACCTGATTTTTGATGATTTTTTTTCGATTTTCTGTTATAGCAAATCACTGATAGTGCCTTTAAGGTGTAACCTAGGAGATGCATATGGTCAGATCATGGTGTCAGAATCAGACCACAAAAGGATTTTGTACCACTACCCAGTTCATTAATTGTATAAAGGGTAATAAATTATCTTCCTGATGGTATAATAATTTGTTTATATGTACTTTTCAACAGTTTACAGCGAGGGATTCACGTTACAACTACGCAGCAGTAAAGAGGGGTTCAAAACCAGAACCATTGGTAGCTTGCAACTACCCAAAATTGCAGTACGTAACAGAAAGCAATATAAAAGATAAACGGAACACATCCCGTCATTCTGGTAAATTGGGTAATTTAAAAATATATTTAGGTTTTCCATCTGCTATAAATACATTAGTGCTAGGACAACATTACTCATTCAGGTGCATTGCAAAGAAGTGATCTGATTGTAAGTTCAAATTTTGTACCACTCTGGATTTACAGTGTGATGCACATATGTGATGTGATCACGCAAAATGAGTCGGAAGTCGCAAATATTGATTTTGAGATATATCCAATCAAAGATGAAAATGTCTTTTGTTTCCTATTGTTTTTTGCCACCCTTCAACTGATTATATCTTTGGAATTAATTGGTCAATTTCAATGGGGGTTTCAGCAAAATCTAGCTTTCTAAATGGTGCATACAGTTATATGGAAAAGTAAAAATTGAATCTGACCGACTTTAGACTCATTTTGCTTCATCACACCACATATTTTTTATTAAAAGTTGTCTTCCTTGACTTGCTTGTTAACTATGAAGAAAACTGAGCATATTTTGATGACCAGGACCAAAAATTTTGTTCTGTGATTGGCAAGTCCTTATGTCAGTAATGCAGGGTAATAGTTATAATTCTTGGTGCTGGTTGACTTCAACAAAAACAGAGTTATGCCAACCAACAATTCCAAGCCTATTGGCCTAAGCTGAATTTTGAAAGAAAAATATTGAATATTTGACTGTTTGATTGAATAATTTTCAATCATCTGCACATAATTGTTTTTCATTATATAAAGGGATTAGCAACGATAATGTGAGAGAATCGAAAAAATGTGGAAATGCATGTTTTTAACTTATAAATCAGGGATAAGTGTGTACAATTCCATATAACTGGTTTAATGTAGAAACAAACCACCAAATAGTGAAAAAATGAACTATTTGAGGAAATTTGTCACATCGTATCTCACAAATAGACATACAGCAACGGCGTCTCAAAATCTGCACTAAACAGCTGTTTGTGGTTTACACCAGTACAGAATAAACAAAGATCAATAATATTTGTGTTTGAGGTCAAACTGTATTGATCATGGTGCACAATATCTCCCTGAAAATCTGTGATATTCACTGGGAAAGGCTTTTTTCGTCTCAAGTCGTAATTTTGATATGCACGTATAGAAATTACAGAACCAGATAAAAAGTACTGCCTTGTCTTTAATACACGGATTTCAAGCCAACCACTTGCAGGTTATGTTCGCATATCCATGCCAGTAACAAAATTATAAAAATATGAATTTTGATGATTTCTTCGATGTTTCGGATTTGCAAATCGCTGCTAATCCCTTTAATGGTTGGCAAACAGGCAAAACATGTCTTCAGTTTATGAAATCTTATGGCTTTGGGGGGATTTCAAAATTAGGTGTTTCCCACTCAGGGAAAATAGTTAGTGAACTTTCACTTTTCAAAAAGCACCTAACATTATCATACTGCAACCCTGATTGGATGACCAAATTTCTTTTTCTTCCAACCAATATCAAAATAAACTTTCAGTTTATCAGAAGACAAAGGCCGGTATTCACAAAAGTAGGTTAACTTTAACCCAGTGTTAATTTTAACCCTGGGTTAAATATCCCATAGAGAATAACATGAATTTAACCCATGATCATGGGTTAAACCCTGTTTAACCCTGGGTTAAAGTTAACCCGCTTTTGTGAATAAGGGCCTCTAAAAACACAGAACAAAACCTCTTCTTTGGTTTAACTTAAAGTGGGCAACATTCAGATTTGAATGCCCGAATGGAAATGTGTATCCAAAATAAATTTGTTGTCCCATAGCATGAAATTAGCCATCTTGAAGATTCATTTTGGTTGTTCCATTTGAATACATTTATGCTTTCTTGCTAAAACCCTCTCCAGCACATTTTGACAGGGTATGAGATTGTTTCTGGTTATTTGTTAAAGGTGCTTGTTCCGATCGTATTTGGGACCTCCCCCCCCCCCCCCCCCCCCCCCCCCC
>JAMKCH010087372.1:0-22455 GCA_023653785.1 Ophioderma brevispina | reverse complement strand
ACTGACTTTTTGGCAAAAATCAGAGATTTGGGGCAAAAAAATCACCAGATTTGGGCAAAAATCAGCAATTTTGGTATAAAATTGGATTGATTGAGCTCATCATATTTATTGGTCGAGTTATGAGCTGCAAAAATATAGGGTGAGACGTAGTCGAGCCCTATATTTTAAAACTCAAAATGAGACCAATAAATATTGGGTGAAAATCATCCAATTTTATCATTTTCACGAGTCTTCCACTAGGTTACCTTGTTTTTTGAAAATCTGGAGAAAAAAAATATTGTTAGAATAATGGCCCTACTTTTCAAAATGCCAGAAAAGCTTTCCTTCCCTTTCAGTATTTTTACATTTTAAATTACATCAAAACAACATTTTAAACATTTTCTTAAAAAATTGAAATTGTTTTAAAACAAAATACAAAATAGAGTCATAAAAAATCTTAAAATTGCTTTAATTTTATAACCCTCATTTAGACTTTAAAGTTACATCTTGGTTATGAATGACAAAAACAAGATAAATTAAAAAGACTTTTCTGACTCACTGAACCTATCCAAAAAAGGTGGTGGTGGACAAGCAAAACTTTATGCCTGATATGGAACTATTTTTGCCTAATATGGAACTTACACCACTTGAACAATCACAGCCTACTTTTACATTTTCATCCTTTTAAACATTCCTAGCATTGTCAGATATTTAGTTTATGGCAAATAAGTAAAAAACAATGAAATTTGCAGTGATGCCTAACAGGCCCAAATCCTTAAAGGGGGATGGCTTGATTAAGTATATGAATTTTTCATCTTGATAGAATAACCTTCATCCCAAAACCCCATCTGAAAAGTTCAGCGCCGATATTTCAATCCGTTTTGATGTGAGAGCTAGAAATGTGATTTTGTAAGCCCGTATAGAGTACTGTGTAAAATTAGTATTGGTCGACCAAAATGGAGTATATTTACGCTCATAATTTAAGAACCTAACAACCTTTAGCCCTAAGATTTCACAGGGTAAATGAGAAAATAGTAGCTTTCTTTTGATACCAAAATGTTGACCACTTCCGTTACAATCCTGGGGGTTTTTCTGGGGACAGGGCCTATAGCTCCTTTGGCCATGGACCTTTAAAGGTGCAAACGAGAAGAATTTTTGAGGCACCAAAATCTTGTCATCAGAGTATTTCATATAGATTAGACTAAAGAAGATTATTTTACTTGTATTTTGGTTACAGAAATTTTCAAAATAGAAAAACACAGTGTATTTGGATTGCTCATATTTTCAATATAAAACATAGCTGAATTTCGTATTTGCTCCTATACGAATTTTACAATTTTTGTAACCAGACAAATTTCTGCACTTCATCCTTTCAAGATAGGGAATTGTTGATGTACTCTTTCGTTGTTTTAGGTGCACCTGATATCTGAATCTCTCGTTGCACCTTTAAGGATCAGACTAAGTCTTGTGATTGAAACCAGGGATTGAAAAGTGTTCAATGATTTTTTTTTGCAGAGGGTGGTGGCCAAGTCTCATTTATAGTGGCAAAACACTGAAATGAATCTCAGCAGCAGGGTAAAACTGCAAACCATAAAGCTGATATTAACCAGTGCTCTAAACTAAAAAAAATCTTCACAAATCTGACAAACATGCAAATTTCTACTCTCCAAATTAGTCAAATAGTTTATTAGATAGTAATCAAAATTAAGACATGTCAAGGGATGAGTTACAGATCACAAAATGCCCCTTTAAATGTTAATGGCACATATTCCCAATTATAACATCAGCAACAACATTCACCACCAACAACAGCAAACAAACCAAACAAGATCCATTTAGTCATCAACAAAACAATGGCTAAGATGGTCATTTAACAAAGAATACCACACACATATAGAGGGGGCTATTACAATCTGAAGAATGGTCTCAGCAATTGACAGACATGAGTTCCAAGTAAATTGAATTGAGGGCATCCCTGCAATGGTCAAGTCTGTTGAAGTATGAAATGAAACACGACCATTTTTTCCTCCTTTTTAACATACTATATAAGGCCACGTAGGCCATTCCTAGGGGTGGGGTGGGTGATATGACAGAATTCTGTTAGCAAAATTTGTCTTTCATCTCAAACATGTTGACTTGTCAGCAAAATCAGTATTAATGTCAAAACAATGTAGGTAGAATATTTGAATGAAATAAATTAGTTACTGCTTGTGTTAGAACATATTACTTTCCATTGCTAATTTGCGGTATATGCTGTAATGATATTGATTTTGAAATTATGTTGGAAAATGGACAGTTTGCTGGCAACACTCCTATTGAAAATTGGTTGGGGAAGCTGCTGGCCAGGTAAAATAACAACTAGTTTCTTGTCTCATTTTTACAGCAAGAAAGAAGAATTTCTTGAAAAATAGTAAACCTTTTCTGGATGGCTCATGTGGGGAATTATTAATTAATTAACCCTAACCCCACGTCGGTTTCTGGCCTATCTCCCGGGAGGGACTGAAGGAGTGAGGGAAGAGGGGAACAAGAAAAGTCGCAAATTCGGGTGGGATTCGAACCCAGGGCCCTTTGGGCCCCAGTCCCATGACCCGGTATAGCACACTACGGCGGTGTTGCTGGCCCGGCCAGCGATTTCGTGCCCATATCAGTCTTGGTTTGATGACGTCATAGCTACTTTCTGAACTTAGTGCATTTTTCTCACTCAGTGCTGTGAGATTTTGTGAGATTTAGTTGTGTTAGAGTTAATTAAGGGTATGTCTAAAGCATCATGAAAATGTTGGCCAAAGTTACAAATAAACAGAAATACTGCAAATCAACAAAACCACATATTCCCCAGGCATGATTTGTGTACATGTCATTGTAAATGGATGACTTCATATGAACTCCTGAACTTTTTCACACCGCTATGTTTCTACCTTTCTTAACACAAATCCAAACCAATCCATATTTCACTCAAATCTACTTTAATCAAACCACAAATTTCCTTTAAAATTGGACCAGAAATTCAGTTCCATTGCATGTCACTTTTCACTACTGAACACATCAAATCTCATGACCATGGGTTCGTTTTTAGAATACAATGTAAAGTGGTGGGAGTTTACCAGTATTGGTCACCGGATATTGAGTGTAGTTCCGAAGGCCCCATCCCTGTCTAGCTGCCATTTGTCAGTTCTGTCTTATTAAGTATTAAACCTGCCAATCAATCTATGGCAGCTATTGCCGATGGGGCCTTTTTGCCCTAACCCTCATATGGACTTATTGTATCCCACACTGTGCAGTTACTTTATCCATCATTCACTACACCAGGCAATAAGCTGTTTCCAGGTCTGTTGGGACAGATTAAAGTGATTGTCCAATAAATGAAGATGCTCTCTTTTCTTTTCAGCTCTTAACGGATATCAGGAATATTCATGAGCATACCACTTCCATACTCTTCACTGATTTGTTTATCAATGAGGTTTATAGTAATAAAAAAGTGAAAAGACCAAACTAAGTTTAAATGCCTAAAATTTCAATATGATAATAATCTTGTCTTTTTGCCCTTTCTTTCTTTCTCTCTCTCTCTTGTCTCTATCTATATCTGTGCTTGTTTGTCATTTGTGAGTCTACATTTGTCTAAATACCTCAATATATTAGCTTTTATCATCTCTTTTTTTGGTTTTTTCGCCTCTTGTATTGGTCTTATCCCTTTACGCTGTAAATCGTGTCTCTTTGTCTAGCTGTGTCCCTCTGTTCTGCCTGCTCTGTCTTTTTGCTCTCGCATTGTTCTCTATTGTTTTGAATTCCAGACATGTCGGCTTTAATGCTCAATGCCTGACTATAAAGTCCCCGGGGCCCCAGTCCCATGACCAGGGAGGGCAAGCAACGAGGGTGGCGCTGGCGCCTGGCAGTGCTTTCATGCCCATGTGTGTTCTTATGAGAAACTTTGAGGGCACCTGTGGTCCAGTTGGATACGCCTGAATCCTGACCCGATGAGTGTGAGTTCAAGTCTCATTGAGATGCCAATGTGTTGTGCACTTGGCAGGCAACTTTACCTTCACTTGCCTCTCTCCAACCCCGGTGCCAATGGGAGCTGTAAGGAATATAGCCTGAGTTCCGCCCACAGGTTTTTATTAGTTTCCTTGGCATTTGTACGTCATCTGACATATTCTCAGTGGTAGGGGAAAAATAGTCAAAGGTCTTGATACTTTTTGAAAGCGCTCTAGAAATGTTACATTTATTTATTTATTTAGTGTTTTAATTAAATTGTACCTTTTATATTTTCAACATCCTCCTCAAATAGCTTTCAAATTATGATGTATTGGTGAGAAACCTGTGGAAGGTCCATCTTTGGATGGACCCTTTCAACAGGTGCTAATCTCACGCGACCATTTGCAATTGTCATTTTGATATACCTATACATTCACATCCCTGACATCACAGTTCTAAAGGTGAAGTTTGCACTACTCTAAAACACTAAACCACTGTTTATTTCCCCACTGACATGTCCGCTATCATATTCAGCAATTACTAGCATAAATAAAACAACCAATTCTGTTAACTATGTGTAAATACTTAGTCTGTGACTCACTCAATCTCGCAGGTATTTTTCACACCAGGTTTCACTGAGCCGGGTTAAGTTATTCCAACTTTCCCACATTCAACATTCCATTCAATATTTTAGTACCTGCTTCTAACAGTTTGTCTCAAAAGAAAGCCATTAAAGTGACAGGAGGAGATTTTTTTTGAGGATACAATTTCCTCTCAATTGCACTGATCGTTTGTATACCACCTACCGAGACGTTCAATGTTCATTGGACAACCAGCAACCCCCGAAGGAACCGCAAACCTTGTTTTCCCCTGGCCTGGTACCTAGAGTCATCCCTATAGGAAAACCATGCTTTGAGTTTCTTCTGTCGTTGCACGAAAGAACGTACTGCTCCTCATCTCATTACCTAAGACGCTTATTATTCACTTCAAGCATTCCAAATAGGCAAAAAACCCCCGGGTTCGAAAAAAATTGAGGGCCGCTTTCTCTCTTTGAAAATCTCCTCATTCATCTTTAAATTTTAATTCATGTTGAGCTATCCATCACTTTCTTTTCAACATCACCAGATTCACCGAAAGGGGTGGGGGTGGAATAAAAATGGGTGACTTCGATCTACAATCTTGTTCAAATTGTTGGAACACTTTGTTGCATATTTGGTTCCCGCCCGCCTCATTCAATGTGCAATGAGCACAACAACTTGAGCAATCTCGCAGCATATTATTTTCAACAGTGATTGGGAGGGGATGGGGAGGGGGAACGAAAGTTATAGTTACCTATCAAGCGTTTCATCAACATTTCAAGCCTATTATCACTCAGAGCTCCAATATTAACCAGTGTTCCAAGGACTTATGACCGATGTACTTTCAATAATGATAATAAGGACTGAATAATCATTTTTCCTGTGAAACCTCATAAATGAAGGTGTGGAAAAGACCAGGTGATTGAGGATCAATCCCCCATCTCCTCCCATTTTTGGGAGGAGATAGCAATAACGTACGGCTATTAAGTACCCCCCATGTTTCAGCATTGTTGTCGTCCCAAAGATCCAAATTTTTTTTTTTCAATTTTTACCACTGTTACCCAAAAGCTCATTTTTGGAGAATTTAGCAAATTTGACACCAAAACTCCCCCCTTTGGGAGCATTTCTGTGCTCTCACGCAAAGACCCCTCTTTTGTTGCATGTCCTCCGTCACTGATTTGCCCTTATGGAAGGTTACCACCCCAGAAAGCTTTGACTGGGATGAAAACGCTTGAAAATCATGCTAAATCAGGCCTTTTTGGCCTTCTCATCAACCAGGAAGATCTGCCTCAAAACTGGAATTTGCCCTCTCCTGATATTGATTACTGTCTAGCACACAAAGGTGTAGGTTTTGACAATTCTGTTATATAATCCAAGTCTTTGCACACCGTTCAAACTTTAAAATTGTGAAAAATGAATACCAATGTAGTCCCTATATAAGACGTATGACAAACCCAGTCTGATCAGGCCAGGGTGACATGTGTACAATGCCCAAAGACATTTTGACATTTGTACTAGTAATAGTGCCACCAATTTCAATAAGTTACCTAACTGGCTCCTAATCTATGCGTATCGTCTGGAGGATGACGTAGCATTAAATTGTATGACCGGTACGACCGGTAATCGATAAGCTACAGATTTCATGCAGTATGCCTCTACTCTCACGATTGAGTGTCCTATCCTGATTTATTTCGGATCCCTGGTCTGATTCTGTAAACTTGACCCCACAGTGATCCCACTAAATACAGTATGACACGCTTTAAAGGCCTACCTTAAGCTTTGTCTAATTCTGTAAACTCTACCCCACACTGAGATTCTTTTGCACGAAGAAATTGTTTAGAGATATGAAAACACTGGTAAATAAAACAATAAAAACCCACAAAATCAGCCAGGCTTGAGATGGTTATTTTATGGTTGACTACAAACATGGGAAATAGCCGATTATGTGAGCAAGTCATGTGTTTGTAGATGATTGGGAATTAATATGGGTTTACTTTTATGGGTATACATTAGGATGAAAGAAACACATAAAATGTGTGTCTTGGAGATCTTTTCTCTTTGGTGACCTAAACTAGTGACACACAAGGTACTTACACACTTAGGGACAGCCAATCTCCCATTTTGTATTGACATGGCTTTAAAGGTGCAACGGGAGATTTCAAGTCATCCATATTTTATGTGATATGTAGGGATTTCATATAGATAAGATGCCCAATAGATTCTCTACCTTTTATTTGGTTAAATAAATAACTTAAAATGAAAACAAAAGGTGATTTGTGTATGCTTATATTTCAATAGAAAACATATGGGCTGAATTTTGTATTTGCTCCTACACGAAATTAAAAAATTCACAATTTTTGTACCAAAGAAACAGTTCTCAGCTTAATCCTTACAGATGGGGATATTTTTGATAAAGCTTTACACCAGTGCCAAAATCAGAATTTTCACATTTTTTCGGGATACCTGTTATTTGAAATCTCTCGTTGCACCTTTAAGCAAAATAAAATATTGGGATTTATTCTGCATTTGAGGGGCTGAAGATGGCCAACACGATTTCCTAAATTAGAGGAAGCAGTTTTTTAAGTCGTTTTAGAATTGCTTACAACTGTATAAGCTTACAGTCATGTGACTTGAGCAAACAGTTTAATAGGAGTATACTTTTCACTGATAAATCACTAAGGGATTCCCCAATTACACAGTTGTTCATCAGGGATTAACAATTCACACCAGATTCTTCATGGATGTAGCTTGTAGCTACATAGCTACTATCAAAATGCTCTACAGATATCAAGTGTATAATGCCCTCATTTTTTTTACTATCAAAATGGTGGCATAGTAACGGCAGGGTAGCTGTGTGTCTACTCCGGTACTCTACACACCATACTCACCTTCTCTCTACCTACAGTCCATTTCTCTACCTAGTACCTAGGTGCAGTGATGTCATAATCTTGACGCAGCTTTTACGCACACGTCAAGACACGCCGTCTTTGTGCGCACATGTAAAAACGCCGTTGCTTTAAGCCAGCCTGCACGGTTTACTGGAGCGAAAATCAAATCTTGCGCTGGCGTCACTGCACGGAGGTAGGGAAATGGAGTACAGTAGGCAACTACAGGGTAGCCGTTACATGTTAGGGTAGGTATTGTACAGGAGACAACTACACTGTAATAACTTTGTACGTCCTGTCTTGCACCTGCTGCATCACAACTATCCAGTGTGTATTGCGCAGTAGCTGCCACGGTAGACACTGTGTAGCTGCCGTATAGGTAGCCACGAGAGTAAGAATCCCGCCGTGTAATGAACACACACGTCTGCATATTTGATCATCTCGTGAGGGCAGCTTTAACCTCCTGAGAATGATCAGAGGATGGCGGACAAGGCTCATTCAGTAAAATAACCCACCCAAATTATTCAAAGAAGATTAAAGCAATGCATTATTTAAACACATTTTAAATAACACATTTAAAATCAGAAGCAATTTCCACAGTCTAAATAATCAGCCAGGCAAGATTGTGATGCACAGCCATGTTTATGCATTGTGGTCATCACACTTCTGGAATTAGTACACAGCATACAGATGCAACAATCTTTAAGTTATCGTCAATAAACAATGGACACCCATGTTGTAAAGGAAAAGGGGTAACAGGGTAATAATTGATTTGCATTTGTGATCAAATCTCACTAAATTAAAAAGGTATTTAGGATAACTCTCACTAATCTCTTTCCTTGAGTCAGTGTCTCTTGAAATGGTTCTTCAGGCGACTGTGTCGACTGCGTCTCTTAAAGAACCAATTTTAAGACCACCGACCAAAGACTTGGTGTGATAGTACGTTTGATGGAAAATTCTGACAAATGGCAGCTATTGCACTCACAACCTTCTTGTGCAATGGAGATTCATATTTTTTTAGCATTGCTGTCCTTTCTTTGTATCAATTTTTTATTTGAAAAAAATAACTTCAGACTTATTCTGAAAATTTCAAATATTTTTACACTTTGGTAAGGATAACTGATAATGCCTTAAATCTAATAAATCCTTTATTGCATGTCAGCTGCGGTCTATTGGCAAATTAGAAAATCGCACAATGGCAGCGCCCTCAACATTTTAAGACTTAACAATTCAACTTACCTGTGACATCCAAGTAATCCAGACTTGCACATTTTGACACGATATCAAAGACGGCATCATTTGACACGTTATTGCACCCTTTTATCTCCAAGTGTAGTAGTTCCGGGCAACGCTCGGCTATTAATCCAAGACTGCTATCCGTTAGCCTCTCGCAACCATTTAAAATGATCCTTTGCAGGGTCAAGCACACATACGGGGTTTCCAAACACAGACGACCAATAAGCACGGCAAGTGCCGAGTCAACATCCGTGTGTTTTCCAGAAACTTTCAGATTGGTCCATAGCGATGGTTGCCAGGCTAGCCTGTGCCATCGCTTACTGACTCGGGAGCACCGACAGAGGTATTTTGTTGGAAGGTAAGACAAGATTTTGGTGATGATATCGTCTGTTACGCGATCAAAGTAAGAATGCTTTAACCTTCCCTTAGTCCTCTTTTTACCGTCAAATCTTTGGTGTTGGATGCTATATCCATTTGACGACTTTGGCAGGATGGTTGTTGGTGAAATAACAGGGGATCCATTTGGTGACATAGAGGGCGACATTGCTGGTGAAGTGCCGTTGCTTGTCATTGAGCTCTTGGTCCCAGAATCATGTGATGTGGTACTTGCTGTGGCAGCTTTGTGTCCATTGGGAACCTTAGGAGTGACTGGTAGTGATTCTGTATGGTAAACAGAGAGGAAAAAATAAAGGTTAGACTGAGGTCACTTGAAGATTCCCTGCGTCTTCCCTGAATATACGCATCAGCAAATGCACAGATACACACACATACGCAGACACACACACACACGCACACACTTATCAAATAATAATTCAACCGCGAAAATAACACCTCGTGAAAATTAGCACCGTGATGCTCAATTGCGAATTTAGCACAACACAAAAATGGCCTTGCTGTCTTCATTCATGAAAAATTTTGCCCAAAAACATACCACTGTTTACAGTATGGCATAATATGCTGATTACATGGGCACAAAATACTCTTACATTTTGTCAGGGACTATAGGGTTTATTTCTACTTGGTCCAATCTTATTTGGTCTCAAATTCCCATTGTGGCCAATCCATTTTGTCCAAAATGGTAATGAAATAAGTGGGAATATGGACAAAATAGGAATGGTATAAATGGGAAGTGGACAAAATAGGAATGGAATAAATGGGAAGTGGACAAAATTGAAATGGAATAAATGGGAAGTGGACAAAATAGGAATGGAATAAATGGGAAGTGGACAAAATAGGAATGGAATAAATGGGAAGTGGACAAAATAGGAATGGAATAAATGGGAAGTGGACAAAATAGGAATGGAATAAATGGGAAGTGGACAAAATAGGAATGGAATAAATAGGAAGTGGACAAAATTGAAATGGAATAAATGGGAAGTGGACAAAATAGTCCTGAATGGAATAAATGGGAAGTGGACAAAATGGGAATGGAATAAATGGGAAGTGGACCAAATGGGAATGGAATAAATGGGAAGTGGGCAAAATGGGAATGGAATAAATGGGAAGTGGGCAAAATGGGAATGGAATAAATGGGAAGTGGACAAAATAGGAATGGAATAAATGGGAAGTGGACAAAATAGGAATGGAACAAATGGGAAGTGGGCAAAATAGGAATGGAAAAAATGGGAAGTGGGCAAATTGAAATGGAATAAATGGGAAGTGGACAACATGGGTTAATGGACAAAACAGGAATTGAAGAAATGGAAATTGGACTAAGTGGGAATTGGTCCCCGGGGGGTTCTCACTTTTGGTTTGGGTAAGGATGTGCGGCGGGGTGTTTGAACCACTACCCTAAAAATATACCAAAAATGATAGATTTGCCCCATCCTGATACCTGCTTAGGTGGAGGTTTTGGGAAAAGCCCCAGATGCAGAGAGAAAATTAACTGTTAAAATGTATTTTGAGCCATTCTGGCAGCATTATTTTTCACATTTGTGGTTTGTAAGCATTTTTCATCCCTGATTGAACCTGTAAAAATATACATGAAACAGAAAATTGCAATCCTTTCTTATACCAGTTTTCAAGAATTATACCAAAACAGTTGAAAATGATGCCCTTCTCGGCCACACATCCATGTACCCCCTATTCCACTAAGAACCCCCTATTCCACTAAGAACCCCGCTCCCGGAATTGGTCCAAGTGAGAATGTGCTAAAATGCATAGAGCTAATAATCCAAATACATGTCAAATTGAAACTTTGGTGTTTACTGAAGAAAAGAGCAGATAGAATATGTTTGACTAGTTCTATTAGCCCAGGCAAGAGTATATGATAGGTCCATCATCGACTTCTTAAAAAAATCAAAATTACAGCAAGTCAAATGGGCACCACTAGTTCTGTGCTGTGTGTACCCAACAAAAATTTGATCCTGCCTTTATCAGGTTGTGTACTGCTACATAAGATACATTCCTGGCAGGCTGTCTTTCCTATCTGATGATCTTTGACTTCAAAATGTCAAAAAACGAAGATGAGCACTTTCTTGGCTTTTGTTCAATAAATCTAGATCAGTTTGGCAACAACAAAGCTATTTAAAAGGGTAAGTAGTAACTAGCTAAGCCAGCGGGGCCGCGGGGTTGGTTTGTAAACGCCAATTTGTTAATAGCAACAATGAGACTAATTAGCATCTTATGGATTGATATTTCCATATTTCCTCTAATAAACGCTTCCTTTCTGATAAATGCAAGGTCCCTCAATTTTTTGTCCAAATGTTCCTAAAAATACATACAATAATGGTTCCACAATTGTATGAAAATAGCCAAAACCTGCCCATTAAAGTGCTCTATAAACACATTCTAACCTTTACACCACAAAACACCAATATAACTCAATGAGCTGAGGCTAGAAAATGCACTAAGTCCAAAAAGATGCGGTGACGTCATCGCACCAACACCCATATGGGCACGAAATCGCTGGCCGCCGGGCCAGCGACTCCCTCGTGGCTTGCCATGCCTATTCATAAGGAATGGTGTGCCGGAGGCCCCGTGTTCGAATCCCGCCAGGGACGTCCAAGTTTCTTTAGCTTCTATCCCTCTACCCCTTCCCTTCCTCTCTGGAGATAGGCAGTTAGGGCTAATTAGAGGGGGATGACCCGATTTAAGTATATAAAGTTTTAATCTTGATAGAATGACCTTCACACCAAAACCCCATCTGTAAAGTTTCACGCCGATATTTCATCCCGTTTTGATGTTGGAGCTATAAACGTGAATTTGTAATCCCCATAAGGTACTCTGTAAAATTAATATTGGTCGACCAAAATGGGGCATATTTTCATCCATAACATCCAAACCAAACATCCTTTAGCCCTAATATTTCACAGGGTATATGAGAAAAATAGTAGCTTTCTTCTGATACCAAAATTTTGACCACTTCCAGTAAAATCTGGGTTCTGGGGACGAGGCTATTCTTGATCGGACCATGGCCCCTTAAGATATAATTTCTTTGAAAATCTACACCTGGTGGCTTAGCTACAACTTACCCTTTTAAATACCTTTATTATATTTAATAAGAAAAGTGAAAGATTGCAAAACAAAATTTTTCTGCCTTGAAATCCAACCAAAAGATTATTATTTTGCAGGTGGGGTAGGACATGCCAACCTAATAGCAACAGCGAATTCAAAACAGCATTAACTTCCGGTGTAACCCGAGCGCTAGTCTTCTTCAAAGACTTAACGGTAGGAGGGCGCTTTTATGCATATTGAACGGTTACACACAGACTTAACTAAAGGCTAGGCCTGGTCATGAATATTTAAATCTAAATGACCATTATTGGAAATTACACTATTTTGCAGTGGGGTTAATCCATTAAACCCCAACGGATTTGGTAAAGTCTATTTATTCCCAAAATTACCATGATATTATTAAGATGTATTGTTTAAGAGGAGATTTTTTAATGTAACCGAGACAGATATTGCTAGAGTAAATGCACGTAGCAGTTCCACAAATTACTCTTTCGAAATCTCCAATGCCCAAATCGTGTCCTACCCCCCTGCATTTTGGAACTTAAACAATCATACTCTTACACCAGTATGAAAGTACATGCTGCGTGCCTCTGGTTATTTTACCACCGCGAGAAATTTGCAAAGTAATGTTGCCTGCTAGTGGTCCATTTTATTTACGGCATATACATACACGGTAAGATACCTAAATGGTCTAACACATGTACTAACCCGCATCCTTGGGTTTGCTGATTACAAACTTAAGCATCCTGACGAACGACGGCAAAATATTTATGTTCATCTCCAAATCTTTGTCATAAAGTCTCTCCGTAACTAGAGCTGATGCAAACCACTCAAAAACCAACCACGGATACATGGTAGGCTCTGAGAAACCACACCCAGCCCATCTGTCCAGCTAGCAAATTTAACTCCAAGTGTTTCTATGCAAAGTAGGTCAGTCCTTACAGACAGGAAAAGACCGAATAAGATAAGAATCTGTGATTTGGTAATAGGCATTCACTATCTGCCAGAAAATGAAAGACAATGCTCGCACTATGATGAATGAGTAGTTAGTTGAGCCTTATGCCTGCGATTCACCTATCTGTGGAAATCAACGGAAGGCGACCGACACAATTTAACGTGCTGGACATTTTGAAGTCACCAATGCTGGCATGATGTAGCCACCCATCAATTCCATGAATAGCGTTAAGTCTTCACAATCTTTGATGGCTGCTGGAATATTTGTTTCTTTGTAAATTAAAGGATTCAAAGTTCTTAGATCCCAAAGTCACCAATGCAGGCATGATATAACCATCCATGCATCAATTCCATGAATAGTGTTAAGTATTCACAATCTTTGCTGGCTGCCGGAAGACTTCTTTCTCTGTAAAATTCGATAATTCCAAGTTCTTAGATCTTAATGCTCATAGACATAGCTTTTTTTAGATCACTCTGGTGAACTAGAAACATTCTCATTACGTTATCTGCTGTCTACATTAATGAGGCGATTGTAGCGAGTGCTACACTTCCAACACTGCATATTAGGATTATAGAGGCAACTATGAGGCATTCACTTTTCACACCTGCTATGAACCCAGATGAATGCATGACCTCACATCAATAGCACACTTGGGGAAAACACAAAGATGTCAAAACAACAATTGACTTCCGAAATAGATCCACAATGGTTCACAAAAGGCAAAAGTTAAACTTGCACAATGAAAACGTTAATTCACACATGAAATGACAAAATAACAGTACACATGCAATCGAAGAGTATAAACAAAAAGATATTAATCAAGGGGGTTAATGGCTGTTATTTATTAGTACCAAATTAACCTAAACACTGCAGACCAAACTATGTGGCAGCATATAATGAGGGTGATCTGGCAAAAAAAAAATAAAAAATAGATTTCAATGTGAGTTAGCACTGGACTTCAATGCTCCTTATCACAAAACAACTTCCATAGCAACCTAACAGAAAATTGACCCCAAAATTCAGCAGAAATTCAACAGAAAATAAGTACTCCAACTGATGGCTTCTCAAATCCTCTAGAATTTAACAATATCACAAATCCTGGATTGTTCAGCAAGAGATGGCTTCACATATCCTCCAGATTTTAATAATATCCCAAATACAAATCCTGGATTAAAGTTTCAGTAAGAGAAATAAAATCTTGCCAATCCATTCTCTAAGAGCATCCAGTTTAAAAATCACAAATAGATGATTTTTAATCAGATCCATTAAAAGTGCATTCCATTCTTGTATTAAATCATCAAAATTAACTTCTGTTCACATCAACACCCATGGCATGGGCCAGGACATGATTTGTACATGCCCCATGACCAATGTGGATCCAAGGTAACCAAGGTGTAGACATCAACAAAAAGCTGGCCACATCTTGTAAGAAGGTCTATAAACCTAATCAAGGCACAACAGATAAACATCAGCTTACAGCAAAATGGATCAAGCTCAAGACTGGATGCCACATGACATAAATAATTCACAAGTGTAAATCAGTTTTGCTCCAAGCAATACTTAACGTTTGCTGTAAGCAATTGTGCAGAGCTCTATTACTGACCACTTTGCTAATGACGAAACAACAAAACCAAACAGAAAGCCAGTAATTGCAGTACTGGGGTAGGCAGGCCGCCAGGTGATTGTAGTGGGTTGATAGTGGGCAGTCAAGGGCACCGATCTGGAACTTGAACATGAATAGCTCCAAGTATGGTAGGCAATTAAAGTGAAAATTACCCCTGGTATCCATTGACAATTGCACTGGCCATGACCAACAGTGGTGGACCTCACATGCAAGAGAGATTTGCTTTACTTTGTATGTGAAAATTGTAAACCACAGTTATACAAGGGGCAGGGGGTAGGACATGCCACCCTAACAGCAACAGCCCGAATTCAAATCGGCATCAACATCCGACGCGACTCGAGTGCTAGTCCTATCAAAGACTTAACGGTAGGAGGGCGATATTACGCGTATCGGACGGTTACACTCAGACTTGACTAAAGTCTACGCCTGGTCGCGATTATTTTAAATCTAAATGACCGTTATTGGGAATTACACTATTTTGCAGCGGGGTTAATCCACTAACCCCGACGGATTTTAAAGTCAATAATTTATTCTTTAATTATCATGATATTACTAAGATGTATTGAACTAGGGTTTAAGAGATTTTTAATGAAACTGAGACAGATTGCCATAGTAAATGCACGTAGCAGTTCCCTAAATTACCATTTGGAAATACCCAATGCCGAAATCGAGCAGGTCGTGTCCTACCCCCCGACAAGGGGGCAGATGTGGCATTAAAAAAATCTTAATGTTTGCCCCATTGCTGTCATTTCCTGTGCTTTAATTCTTGACAGCTTTTATGTCAGTGATACCGATATTTCTGAAATGTGACTTTTTGACTTTTAAGTTAGCTGCTCAGCTCATTAACATTTGAACCACAGTTCAAACAAATTTTATTTTAAACTTTTTCCATTAATGGATGTTTTAAGCCAGGGGCGGATTTAGCGGGGGCGCACCCCTCTATAGAGCATGCCGAGCGCACTGTAGATCTATATATATTACTTTTTTATGCACACGCACAGGGTGCCCTCTAAGAATGACGGTACAGGGTGTCGGGTGCCGTGTAGATCTAGCTTTGTGGGCACCCAGCGGACGAAGTATGTTCCTGTCACCACCCACCTGCTCTTCAGAAGTTCGAACCGACTGGAAAAAATATGGGTCTCTCTGAGAAATCCTGGATCCGCCCATGTTTTAAGCCTCTACTTTGGGTCATTGCAAAATTATTTATTTCTAATTAGACATCCAACATGTTTGAAACTCGACTGTGTTATAAAAGTGACATTATAACCATGGAGCCATTCTGTCTTCTTGACAAAAGTTTTATAAATAAAAGATCACATTGTGTGATTATGTTTTTTTTTAAATCAATCATTGGCCAATAAAATTGCTTGTTAAATATATCATGAATTCAAGTCCACTCCTAATTTGATTATTCTTTTTTAAATCAAATTTGTTGGCTCGAAAATATTATAAAAACTGCTGCAAAAGTAGCAACTCTTTAATTTTGTTGGAATTGGTCATAAATTGAAAGATGATTGAAAAATAGTGCGCCCTCAAGATTTTTCAAAATTGATATTTGTGCATGTTTATAAAACTTTTATATAACATTAGCCCTCACCTGAAATTATTAAGTCCAAATCAGCGCGCTTATGGGTAAACAGAGCGATTTTATAATTAATGTCGCCGGCGACATTAATTCAGCAGACGGCGCGGAAATGGTGTGTAAAACAAGAAAACACACGCCAGATTCTTACGGCATGTACCTTGTTTGACCGGTCTGTGACCTTTGTGGTTTTAATATCAATGAGTCTATGATATTCATGTAATAGGCACATTTGGTTGATTAAAGTTAGAGCAAACTTAAAAGTTAGCCTACAAATTACCTGGATGTCTTTAGCCAGATTATTAATGTCCCTATCTGCTTTTGTATATGTTATTTTTACGTGTAAAATAAATCTATGTTCTTTCAATGGACTAGACTATCATTTGTGAGCAAATTGAAGAAATTTTCTGAAAGTGTGCCAGTGCCGCTTTAACTCAATGTACTTCATCAAAGGTCATGTTACATAGTGAACACACTATACCTACCATAGTATGTTTACCCTAGGATTGCATTATGTCCTTGGTATGTACATCATCAAAGATTCAAAGGTCAGGTTCCATGTACACTATACATAGTGAATCAAAAAAAATTGTGCCTGAAAAAACACAAAATTTGACCCTGACCTGTTTACTCAACTGTGATGCAGTTGATGTTTTCATGATCTGCATATTTTCGACTTTCTATGCTGAAAAAATGAAGGAATTTGGTGAAGAAATGAGGTAGATATGAAAGATTTTCGCGGCTGATCCATTTTTACCCATTCCAATGGGATTTACACAGTTAAGCTGGGTTTTCAGTTCCATTATTTTGTCTGAATATGGTGAAAAATCTTTCTGGATCAGCCGTGAAAATCTTTCATATCTACCTCATTTCTTCACCAAATTACGTCATTTTTTCAGCATAGAAAATAAAAAATATGAAGATCATGAAAACATCAACTGCGCCACAGTTGAGTAAACAGGTCAGGGTCAAATTTTGTGTTTTTTCATGCACAATTTTTTTTATTCACTCTGTAGTTATGTATGTTTATCATAAGATGTTTTTCTATTGAGCAAAATTTTCCGGATCAAACCGGGTAAAGGATTAAAACTGGTTAATAGAAAATGACCTTCTCTGGTATTTGCTATTTTTTACCGGAGAAATTCTCTCTGGCAACCATCCTTGTTTTGGAAGGATTTTTACCCGAGAACATACCGGATCACGTCAATAGAAAAAGATCCCGCTCCGCATCAGTGCGCATGCAGTAGAGAAACCGGAAATTGGCTGGGTCATGGAAGCAACGGCGCGGCTTACAATTTAGCTCAACAACACACGGGTTGATGTATGGAGTGAGCGAAATAACTCTATGTGCCATTAAAATAAGCCGTGTTCGTTGTGTTCTATAGCGTAATACTTGGTGCTGAAGTAACCAAGCATCTCGCCGTCAGATTTTGGGCGAAATATCGTGAATCAACAACTTAATATTACAGAACTGTGCTACCGAACGGGGTTAATCCACAATGCATTGCAATATTGACCTGTGAATGATCTCTACCCGGCAAATTTCACTTGGGTCACTGGAGTCCGCTATTTTCCCCGAATGCTCACTCCAGTAGAAATTGCCCTCTCTCCACTATCGTACACTATTTACCGGGGAAATATTTCACCGGTAAAATACTGGATGCCCAATAGAAAAACGCTAATAGGATGACTCAACCTTCATTTCATCTAACCTTAGCTCAATACACTTTTACCAAAGGTCATGCTTCATATAAATACAGTGAACAGACTCTAGATGAGCATCCTTCATCTTTTCTGGCTCAAGTGAGAATAGTTCACTAAAGTTCATTGAACTATTTTCACTAAAACCTGACCATATTCACATGTACACAGCACAGCTGCAAAAATGACCAGAAGGTAGCCTGCAACCTTGATTGGAGTCAACTTTCCTCCTTCCTAGCAACAAATTCAATCAAATGACCAGAAGGTAGCCTGCAACCTTGATTGGAGTCAACCTTCCTCCTTCCTAGCAACAAATTCAATCAAATGACCAGAAGGTAGCCTGCAACCTTGGTTGGAGTCAACCTTCCTCCTTCCTAGCAACAAATTCAATCAAATGACCAGAAGGTAGCCTGCAACCTTGATTGGAGTCAACCTTCCTCCTTCCAAGCAACAAATTCAATCAAACTCTACTATATTTGTCTCCTCTCTACTTTTGATTTTCACCTACTATTATCCAGAACACAAGGATGACATCAAAAAGCAGGTGAAAGTAACAAAGTGTTTAAGCAGTCTTCAAGATCAAATACAACACATGTATACTCCTTTCTTGATTACAGCTTAACCAATGTAACTCCATCCCAGAGTCAAGACAATGACCTTAGCAACCAAGATATCCTACCAAGTTCAAATGTAAGCTAATGTAACCTGAACCAAGCAAGACACAAAAGATTTTGGTAACTGGGCGGATGTTTCCAAATTCCTAACATCTTTGAAGTCACTGCTATCAATTACTGCTCCTGGAATATTAACCAGACACTACATTGGATTCTGTAAATCATCTTCTTTATGAACAGAAACATTCCAGAAACTAAATAAGTCTGACACTCAGTTTCAAGTAAAACATATCTGATGTGAGTAAAGGATGCATTAAAGCAATAGTTAGCACACTTTTTTTTTGAAAAGCACTCCCAATTTTCAATAATATTTAGATTTTTGCACTGTTACATTGGTAATTGGCTAGTAAACTATACCTGTGAATTAGTATCTAGTTGGAGTTACTAAATACGTAGTTAAAAAAAATGATACCTGTGAAATGGTAAAGCTCAAACTTCTTTATGTGTCTCCAGGCGCGTAGCCAGCCCGGTGGTTCCGAGGGGGCAATTTCCTGGTAGGTGCAACAAATGCCCCGATCACAAGCAAAAATTTCCCGGTCGCAGGGCAAAAGAATCCAAAAAAGGCAGATTTAACATGAATATCCATGTTTTAATTCCCGATTTCTCCTCAAGTTTTTTTTTCAGAGGGGGCACTCTGCCCCCCTTTGCACTCACCTGGCTATGCCACTGTGTGTCGCATAAGAAAGAATTTTGTTATTAGAACAATTAATATCTGATCCTGATAATTCAACGGCCGCTGAAAACGTCATTCCAAAATAAAATAGCCAGGAAACAGCACAATGTTGGTGTCAACACAACATCCATTTGCTGTTCCATTGGTTCATACAAGTCAAGTTAGGATCATTTTCATGAGATTGTGCTATTTCATAATGGACAAACAGAAATTTCAAGTTTCCAGCCTTGACTAAGCTCTGAAAAGGGACAGCTTTGTTTATTTTTTTTTTAAATTTGAGTTAAATTTTTGCCTACTTGGAAGCAGCTGAAACCCAGGAAGGGGGTGTTCTCAATGTTTTTTTTGGTAGGTATGTGCCACCCGGATTTTCAAAATTGAGGCTCCGGAGCGGATTTGAAGTCCAAACAAGGCGGTTCTCGAACCACAAGTGTCGCCTGGTTGCGCGATCACTTATGATAAAAAATTTGGCATTGATGATAAGAAGGAGAGCAAAAGTCACACACAAGATATATGGTATAGGAGTTTTTCATGTAGCAAAGGAATTTTGCATATATCCGATGTACAGTTTTAGCGATACAGCAATTATGCATATTTAATTAGCTCATTTGCATACCTAAGCCGCATGTATCAGGAATTTTCAAATGGCAAAGAAGATGCACAACATAATGGGTTTTCGTGCAGTGAAGGAATTTTGCACATCCGATGTACCGTTTCAAAAATATAGCGATTATGCTGTTTTTTGCATATTAATTAGCTCATTTGCATATGTAATTTGCCCGAAATATGCCCAACATCTAATCAAGTAAAGAACTCTTTAACCAGCTTCCTTCTTCCAAGTTACATCATTATACACCTTACGAAACTCTAGCCTTGTCCAAGGCTGGTGGGCTCTGGAGTCAAAATAATGTAGCCCTTTGCTCTTTTACTATGCTGAGACTTCAGTAAAATAACATGACTTTAGTTTCAATGGTGTGTCTTATACACTAGTACATTATCAGTGCTGCAGTGGTCACTTGTAGGCAAAACAGTTAATAGCCAAATCAAATTGGTCCACTAATTATTCTAATAGCCCACTTGGGGACTTCAGTAATAGATTAATTGGATCTCCTCCAGTCACCAATTCATTAAGTTAGCTGGTTTCACACATCTTGTTTCCCAGTAGCTTGGTTCTATGAAAGGTGTGCCTTCATTTTTCTTCGTGGCGAACAGCATAGCCTAATTATTTAGCCCATAAAGCATGATCTGTGACCGTGGCAGCTATGGTAATGGTGGTGGAAGACAATACTGAGGGAGTAATGTCCTTATTTTAGGGCCATGGCCAACTTTGTGTTCAAGATAACAGATAGGCCTACTTATTCAGTATTTTTAGTATCTGTGACTTGAGGGCGTTAGCTGCAACCTGCAGCAAATATTCTGATTCTGTGGTTTGTTTTAAAATAAATACAATAATACATTGCCGGATTACGTATTACGAACACAAGCGCCCCAACGACTTGCTCAAGTCTAACGAAACTCCAGATAACTTTGCACACAAGCCTTAGGGGAAAGGGTTAACATTTTGACTGGCCAAAGGTCACATGAGGTCACCCAAGGTCTCATGAGGTCACCAACATGTTACCCCACCCCGCCCCCTCCTTTCCACCAAGTTACATTATCGTAGCCCTTATGGAACTCATACGGCATGTAATATATCGGGCATAGCATTTAGCCAGCAGAGCATTTTAAAAAAAGGTTAACCGAAACATCTGAAAAATATGCAAATAAGCTAATTAAAATTCATGAATATGTAAATAATGCTGCCAAAATCTACACATGATATCGTGGCACCTTACTCTATCACCCTATCAAGTTAGAAGAAAATTGGGCATAGCGTTTAGCCAGCAGAGCATTTTTGTGTTTAAAAAGGTTAACCGAGTACGGATGGACGGACACACACACACAGAATTTTGGACTAGTATGTGCCTCCATGAACATTCGTTCAGGCGACACAAAAATGGGTCTCCGGAACTAGGTTTTCTGAAGATTTTAGAAAATAAGCTGTGATTTCCCTCCTCTGCCAGCCATTTTGAGTAGCACTTGAAAAATGGAAGTTCTCAAGTCCCGGACAAGAGCTGGTTCTCATCATTTAATTTTCAAGGCAAAACAGTTCAGTTTAGAATTGAAATCAGCTAAATCTGGCCCTAATTTAGAACTCTTCACTAGATATAGTTATTACGCTATTTCCACTTGGCAAAATTATTAAGTTGAAAGCAGTCTAAAAACAAAATTAATACAGCTATATTTCACCAACCACTATAATAAGATGTACTTAAAGGGGGATGCCCGATTTAAGTATATGAAGTTTTCATCATGATAGATTGGCCTTCACTCCAAAACCCCATCTGTAAAGTATGGCCCCGATATTTCAATCCGTTTTGTCGACCAAAATGGGGCACATTTTTGCTCATAACTTCCAAACCAAACATCCTTTGGCTCTAAGAATTCATAGGGTAAATGAGAAAAACAGTAGCTTTCTTCTGATGTCGAAATGTTGACCACTTCCGGTAAAATCTAGAGCTTCTGGGGACAAGGCTATTAGCGATCGGGCCATGGACCTTTAAAATCTGGGAACCACCCTTTTGGAATTTAAATAACCTACAAACCACCCTTTGAAATGAAATTGACACAATTGCAAACTACCCACTAATTTCCCACCACCTACCAAGTTTTCTATTCATCCATACTTTATATTCATCTCCTGTCAAGGTATATTAGTAATACACACAGGGGGTCCAGGGGTTTCCATGTATTGATCATGGCGTATAGTACAACTAAGTTACATTTGCCTTGGGTTTTTTCTAGAGCCTATAGTTATAGACCGTCAGCCCAGAAGGTTTTGGTTAGACGAACGAGATACCAATAGCTGAATACGGGTAAATTCAGAGAAAAATATAACTTTTGAAAATATGAAAGTCTGCCGGAGACCCGTTGTTGCGTGTAGCCCCAGGAAAGGGGTAAAGTTACTATGGGGGTCAAATATTTGAACTGCTCTAAATCTAATGAAATATAGCTCAAATTATTCCTTAGGTTACCAGGAGTAAAAAAGTCAATTGGGTCACATGTGTGTGGTGCTTCCTTTCCAAGATATTTGGGAAAATAGGCTA
>JAMKCH010087371.1:0-47566 GCA_023653785.1 Ophioderma brevispina | reverse complement strand
GAATAAACCTTTATCTTTAACCCAGGTTTAAACCAGGGTTTAGTCTTCATGAATAACCTTATCTTTTAACCCAGGTTTAAACCAGGTTAGTTCTTCATGAATAAACCTTTATTCCTTTAACCAGGTTCGTTTAAACCAGGGTTAGGTCTTCATGAAAGAAAACCCTTATCTTTTAACCCAGGTTTAAACCAGGGTTGAGTCTCAGAACTAAACCTTTATCTTTTAACCAGTTTTAAACCAGGGGTAGTTCTTCAGGAATAAACCTTTATATTTTACCCAGGTTTAAACCAGGGTCAGTCCTTCATGAATGGACCTTTTTCTTTCAACCCAGGTTTAAACAAATCAAGGTTGCATTACATGAATGGACCGTTGATCTTTCAACATGCCGCTGAAAGGGTGATGGGGCAGCATTTCTCATGGGGTGGCAAACCCTTCTGAGAAATTTTCACCTCAAACCAAGAAAATCTGCCCCAAAATGGTTAAAAAAAGAAAAAGTAGGTATAAATCAGGATTAGTCTTTCATAAATAAGGTTAAAGTTAGATTTTTCTGAGATTACCAGCCTATGGTTTTATTTTAAAATTTTGTAAAAATTGGTGTATCAAAAAAATGTGCTTAAAGAGAAGAAACCCAATATCCTGATCTTGCGGGTTTGAGTTTGTTAGGAGCAATTGCTTGTGTCCCACGGTCCCATACGCACACTGTGCTGGGAATTTTCTGCTGTGACGACAGAAAATACAAAATTGCGAAATTTATTAAAAATACGGACCCGATTGCCAAGTAAGTAGGATCAGGTACACGTGAATTACTATGGCTAACGGTTCAGATGATATCAAAATCTTTTTTGAGGCAAGTCTGGGGCGGTGGGCTCACAAAATGACCCTCAGTGCAGTATTAGCAGAGGCCATTTAAAAGTTGTCTTGCAAAATTAAAACATCATGCCAAAATGTAATTTTTTTTTGATATGTTAAAAAATTACCTCCCCCATTTCCTGCACCTTTCCATGTCACTACCCCTAGACAATTATTATTGGCTTTCATCCACTACGAGCAATGTCAGCTGAAAAGACAAATTGAGCTGCAAAATAAAGATGGAGAATGAAAAATTAAAAGGAACATCTTAAAGCTTTGTTCAAAATTGCAATAATGTATTACTAGACAGATTTAAATTTGGGAAGCCTTATAATGATGATTATAACATATTTTTGTTACTGCCCACATGGCCAAATGGGAGATGGCTAAATGGTGAGTTTTTAGGGCAGTGGTACCGAGCGTTTTGTGAGGTGATTTGTGCTCATGTTAGGTGTAATAATAAACTGATACCATACAACGAGTTCTAGTTATGGTATGCTATAATAGCTACAACAACTACAGCTTACCCCACAACAGGGATTTTTGTGTCGCCCTGAACGCCTTGTTCATGGATGACATACTAGTCCAATTCTGTGTGTCCGGCCGTTCGTCTGGCCGTTCCGTCCGTCCATTATGGGACTCGGTTTACAACCTTTTTTAAAATGCTCGGTAGGCTCCTAAACGCTTAAAAATCCCGATTTACTTCAAACTTATTAGGATGATAGAGTGAGGTGCAGCAATAATGGTAGCTTTTGGCGCATTATTTGATATTCTGAATTAATTAGCTTATTGCATATTTTCCGACATTTCGGTTAACCTTTTTTGAAATGGTTTTTTTTACTTTTTTTATTTTTTATATCACACTTGGTAGGGTGATTAAAGTGAGGTGCCAAAATATTTGTGTAGCTTTTGGTTGCATTATTGCATATTCATTGATATTAAGTAGCTTATTTTGGCCCAGTCAAAATGACAACCTTTACCCTCAAGGCTTTGTGTGCAAGTTATCTTGAGTTCCGTAAGGTTGGTATAATGATGTAACTGGTGGAAGGAAGACAGCGGGTGTAAAAGTTCTCGAACCCTGATTAGATGTTGCGGCATATTTCATGTGGCGAAGTACAATGCAACTGATGTAAAGTGATATGCAAAAATCAGCGTAATCGCTATATTTTTGAAACGGTTTATCGGATATGCAAAATGTCCTTCACTGCACGAAAACCCCTTATGGTGCGCATCTTCTTTGAAATTTGAAACGGTCCGATACATGAGCTTCGGTCTGCCAAATGAGCTTAATTAAAATGCATAATTGTTGTATCGCTTAAAATGGTACATCGGATATATAAAATTTACTTGCTGCATGAAAAAACTACATACCCTACATCGTTTGTGTGAAAAGTGAGGAGGAAGGGTGGGGGGTTGGGGATGAGGTGAAGGGTGGGGTGTGGGGAAATGGCAGATGGGCTCTTGGGTGGGGGGAGGAGGGAGCGGTCGGCGGTGGGTGTGCATATGGGGGATCAGGTAGGAGGGGAGTTGGTGGCATCAGGGCGGTTGGTGGTGGTTGTGGGTGTCTTGCTGTGTCGGCGAGGGGGGGGTGGGGTGTGGTGGGGTGTGTTGTTTTGGGGTTTTCTTAAAAAAAACTTTGTGTGACCCTGGTAACCTCATGTGTGACCTACTTGACTTTGTGTGACCTGTGACCTCAAGTAAATTTAAAAATGTGTGCAAGGGGCGGGGAGCGGTAGGGTGGGAGGCGACAAGGAGGGGTGGCCGGATGTCAAGGAGGGGGGCGGGTGGTCGGTGCATCAGGGGAAGGGTGGGGTGGGGTGACCCCTGTGACCCATGTGACCTTTGTGACCCCAATGTGACCTTGTGGAACCTATGCAACCTTAGTGACCCCATGTGACTCAGTGACCCCATGTGACCTCAGTGACCCCATGGACCTCAGTGACCCCATGGACCTCAGTGACCCCATTGACCTCAGTGACCAATGTGATCCCATGTCACCTTGATGACCTCATTTCACCTTCGACCCCGATTAACAAATCACGATGGCAGACGACAATAGCAGTCCAACGGCGGGATGTATTTTTCATTTAATTTCGGTTACACTTTTAACAAAATTTTTGCCCGCTGCTGGCCTAAACACTATGCCCCGATTTACTTCAAATTAGGTAATTTTGTATAACAATGTTCTCACAGTGCGTTTGTTCTTTCTAATCATCTTTTGCCAAACTTCTCATAAGCAAGTGATCGCGCAACCAGGCGGAACTTGTGGGTCGAGAACCGCCTTGTCACCAACTCACCAATTCAAACTCTTCCCTTATACTGGTTGTGGGTTATGTTCAGAATAAAAAGGGATTAGAAAAAGTATAAATTTGTAAGTATGTCAATGTAGGAGGTTATGTTGACCAAGTTAAAAAATATATGTACGTGAAATGGATAAAAGAAAGTGATAAATCGTTGTCAACTGAGTGTTAATGCATGTGGTGTGGAAATAAAGAAGTTAAAAATAAAAAGATGGAATTGTAATATTGTTTGGTGTTTGGCACAAGCATTTAAAATCAGCAAATGGGTTTGACCTTTTCTATTGGGTGTTCACAAACATGCAACAAGAAAAACATTGGGAGGGCAAATCCTCTCGAAAAATTCAACCATGATCCTGCAATGGAACGGAACAGGGTATTTGCTGCTGTTTGTATTGTGTTAGAATATGACCGTTGCTGGGGTCATCTGGCTCACGCTTACTTTGGTAGAGCCACTGATCACAACAATAACCTTAAAAATTCTTATAGCTTGTATATACCTCATGATATACTTGGCACCAAAAAGTATCTCGGCATCTTTTTTGACCAGGATTGTGCCCCAAAGTCCGATAATGTTGAAAGTTTCGAAATATACATTGTTGCCTAGGTTTTGCCTTTTATTAAAACCTCATTTGTAAAAAAGCATGCAAAAATGGCTGCGACGAAACGCTGAAAGACCGTAAACCCCCAAACAAAAGTTGCAGTTTTTGGATTTTTCAAATGTCACTCTGTGGTACGGTAAAACGCAAATTATGGTGTGTATTGATTTTACAGCCAGAGGGTTTCCGACGAGTAGGAGCAAGAAAGCCAACTTGCAATTTATTGTGGTCAGCGTGGTTTGTGTCGCAGTACACTGCAATGCCATTGCAAAACTCCAAAAACTCCAACTTTTGGTTTGGGGGTTTTGCATCTTCTTCAGCGTTCTATCTCAGCATATTTTGCACGTTTGTTTAACAAGCAAGGTGTTTTTGTTAAATGACAGAGCAAGACCTAGGCAAACAAAATGCTGCATATCTTTAAACCTTTCAAAGTTATTGGACTTTGGCACAAGACTGATCAAAAAAAGCCAAGATACTTGTTGTGTGCAACTGTATATAGATCATGTCATATGAAGGATTAATTCAATTAATTTCAAGAATTGAACCAAAACATGATCTAACCCTGGGTAAAGATGGGCATAAGCTGGCCTGAAACCATCCCAGCATAAAGACTGACATCGCCAGTGAAATGTAAGGTCAAGGAAATGCTCCCATTTGAGGTTTTGAAAATGTCCCCAAATGTGAACACAAGCTCTCTCTCTCTCCACACAACACACCCTCACACACCAAACACACACCCTAAAACCACACCTCTCACACACGAGGTACATTGTGGGAAACTAACAAACAGACCCGTAAACAAATCCCAAACGGACGTTGTGGGATAATTAATGGCAAAAAACGTACATTGAGGGATTTTTTTTTTTAAATACCCACTTGACATTCACCCCTAAGGTCCAAACAACACCTTTTATGACCACCCTAGCTATGGGGATATCCCCCACAACAACAAAAAAACCACAATGTCACATTTTGACCAAAATTATCCCACAATGTAACCTCTGTAAAACACAACACCCCCCATTGGCCCTGTTTATATAACACTTTAAAATATTTGTCATTGCATTGGTAGATACTATATCATGACTTGTACATAAAATACTTTGAGATTGGTACACCTTGTTGATTCACTATCCAAAAAACTGGACCAATTTAAAGCGCCCGACTTAGATTTCCCAAGGAATGGTGGCCCTTATTTCTAACCAATCATGTTTTGGCATAACAAAAATGCTGTCCACATTACTAATTACTCTGTGAAATTAGCTAGCTAGAGGATGGCCTTTCTTCACATAGAAAATCACGACTTTTGATAAAATTCTGAATCCCGAATTTTTGTTACACACAGTATACTATGGTTACTGTCTATACTATTATAAATTTTGCTACCTCAAAACAGGAAATCGGATCCATATAAATTTGGAATTGAGCATTTTAGGTGACTCTCTTAGTTCTAGTGACTTATTTGTAATTAATACACACCAAAAAAAAAGTATATTCAAAACTCTGAGTCGGCCCTTTAACTATAATTTGAAAAATGTTTGTTACATGCTTCACTGAAGAAGGAAAAAACAATGCAAACGGCGGCCACAATTGGGTACAAACCACCTTTTAAATAAGAATAATAGTGAGATACAAAATAGTATTCTAAGCTTTATTTTGTAACGGTTTTTTTTATCAATTTTATAATTTTAGCAGTAACATCAGAAGACAGACCAACTGACAAAACACATACGCAATTCTACGTAAATTAATGAAACGGAAAAGAAAATTCACAAATATTTACAGCTGAATAACATTTACAGGAACTACATACAAAATATGACTGGCCAATTTCTGGTAATGGTACTTTTAAAGATGAAAACAAACTAGAAATACCAGTTGCTCTTAAAGACGATTTGTACGATCCCCATAATGCATCTCGTTTATAGCACATTTCCATCCGGAAATTGTACCAGCTCAAGCAGCTAAAAAACATAAGGTTAAGAGTTAATATCAATACAGACAACCTCTTAACCTATCTGTGACGTTGCACAGTTGAACTATTCGTTCGACAGGTGACAATTAGGGCATGGGTTACGTTGAAAAGCTACATACATTTTGTCAGTAAAATTTCAATATCAGGCCTCGACTTGTTTTTTGTTCCTATGAATTTTTCTACATTTCTGTGGGATCAACTTCATGTGAATGAAAAGGTTACTTTGTATTGTAGTTTTAGGCCATGTCCGGCGACGCGACAGAAACAAAAGAATATTGTTAAACATGAATACCGGGAACAAAGGTTCCTGGATGGAAATGGGCACAATACGCGATGTATGGGGATTCTTGAAATCGTAGATTCCACACAGATGTTCCACACAAAACTACACACCCAGATGTACAAAGTGGCCAAATAAAAGGAAACCCACATTTCACGACTATTTTTGTCAAATTTTTCGAAACATTCAAAGCTTTTCCAAGAATAGACTCTTGAGCATAATGTTGAAATTTGTGCAATTTTTCATTAAAAACAACTGCAATGGATTTCATAACATTCAGACTTTTTCATCTGCATATTTTTAGTTTCTCTTTCATTGGCAAAATCAATGCACTTGCATAATGGCACACATCCCTGGTTTACAACAACCCATTCCTATAATTTGTGACCTAGGTAATTTGTAGTTCACGCTGTTGTACATAGTGACATCATACATTTGGGTTTGTGTTTAGGTGCAAAAATATCTTGACAAACTCGTTCAAAAAAATAAAAAAAATTCTCATCATCCTAACCAGTGATTGATTGCTAAAAATAAAAACAGCATATATAACAAACAAGATCTTAAATATTTAAATTAATTACAAGATTACATAGCTATCTATAAAGCAATTCTTTTCTATGAAAATAAAGCAGTAATAGTGACCATTCTATAAATGCAAACTAATGAAGAATTTAAGATACAATTGAGTATAAATTCACCAGTTATGGTATAGTTGCATCATTTACAAAGCATATACAGGTTAATGTGAATATAGAGGTTATCCTACTTTGAAGCCAAATTCAGCATTTTTTAAAGAAAATGATCAAATTAGGACTATCACAAAAATTAAAAATACAAGTTAGATATTAAAATAAACTACCTGTTTCAAAGCAAGGGTACAAATCACCCTCGTTTCATGAGCCACATCAAAGGCCCTAAAGCAGTGTCAGTTTTATGCACATTTAAAATTTTCATTTTATCACACCACTTTTTAAAATATTTTCTTGGTTTTATTTTTTAATCAGATTTTTTTTTAAATTGGCCATGCAGCAGCCAAAACAAAGTGGGCCAAAAATGAAACAAAAGAAAGCCTGCATTATAGCGCATAACTTTTTGACTGAAAAATCAAACAAAAAACAAGCCACTTAGGATTTTGGGGAAAAATCTGATTTTTTTTTTTTTTTGCATAATTAATGCAAAATATATACAGGCAGTATTCATGTTACATCACTCCACAGACTAGAGTTACAAAAATCATAGACTACAAAATAATTACGCCATTCACATCTTTTCCATTTATACAGGGTGAGTCAAAAAAAACTTGACCCTGATTATATCCGCCATTTTTGAATTTTTAAATAATATATATCTAACATATGTGGTATCTGCGGAAAGCTCATTTCATTATCTTTAATTTGCTGCAAAGATCATTCCAATCGGTTAAGTACAGACCGAGCTACGGTCTTTCAAATAAAAAATCTGCAGTGAATAAATAGCCTGATTTTCTTCTGGACACGGATTTCCTTCGCTGAACGCCGTTCATTTCAATGTGAATCCGTGGACACAGCAGAAAACCGACTACTTGATTCAAACGACTGTAGCTCGGTCTATAACTAACCGATGTGAATGATCTTTGCAGTAAATTAAAGATAATGAACCCAGCTTTCAGATGATACCAAATATGTAAGATATATATTACTTAAAAATTCAAAATGGCGGACACAATCAGGGTCAAGTTTTTTTTGACTCACCCTGTAGAATGTAATGACACCTACATCGACAATACCAGAACAGCACGCTAAAATTCAAGAAAACTTGAAGGCACCTTGGCGGGCAAAATCGTTTACTTTGCCTTTAACCTATCCATCTCATTCCATAAGTCAGTCCTGTAGCACTCGCTTAAAAAGCAATATTAGCACATTTATTTGAAGGGTGCCCCAATTTTTCAAAAATTTTGATATTTTTACACAGTTGCATTGGTAACTGGCTAGTAAACTATACCTGTGAATAGTTAAGCTCGAAAATGTCTATGTGTCACAAACGAAGGAATTTTGTACTAGAATAATTATTATCGGGGATCCCCGATAATAATTCAACGGCTGCTGGAAACGGCCTTCCAATGTGAAATAGCCGGGAAATAGCGCCATGTACGTGTCTACGCTCATCCATTAGTTGTTTTAATAGTTCGGGCAAGTCAAGTTAAATTAGAGGGTTATTTTCTCGAGGTGGCACTATTTCATCATGGACGTAGCTTTTCCCGGCTTCTGCGTTAAGTCCAATCTGGGATCCCAATTCTAATTACAAAATCGCTTATTTTGTGATAAATACGCATTTTAAGCATTCTCGTTCACAGGTATAGTTTCCTAGATAATCACCAACGTAACTGTGCAAAAATATCAAATTTTGAAAATTGGGGGCGCTCTTCAAAAAATGTGCCAATATTGCTTTAAAAATAATGGCATTTTACATCACTCAACAAAGCTGTACATGCATTTACAAGTATCCAACATTGATCATTTTGCAGATCGCAGCTATTTACATACAAAATACACGGCCAATTGACGATGTTTTCCCATTCACTATTATGCAGTGCAAATTTTGCTGGTTCCCCGTGGCCTGGGGCTCCTAGAATGGGAAGACTCTTGGGATCAGGCATGATTTCCATGAGTTCTACCCAGTTGCAACCTTATTTGGAAACCATCAAAATCTGTAATGGACTATAGTAGTTGTGAAAAATGGCCACATTTCAAAATGTTGACCAAGAAAATTTAGGTTTACTTTGCTTGGGAACGTAGGCCCAGTACCAATGGTGGGAAGATTATTTATACACGAACATTCAGCCAATATCCTGTGGATCAGCCAATATCCAGGGATCATCAGCCAATATCCAGGGATCATCAGCCAATATCCAGGGATCATCAGCCAATATCCAGGGATTATAAGCCAATATCCAGGGATTATCATCAGCCAATATTAGGGGAATTTCACCACGTATCCAGGGATTATCAGGCCAATATCCAGGGATGTATCAGCCAATATCCCGGGATACCAGCCCATATCCAGGTGAATGTATCAGCCATATCCGGGATTATAGCCCATTCCAGGGATTATCCAGCCATATCCAGGGATTATCACCAATATCCGGGATTATCAGCCAATATCCAGGGATTATTAGCCAATATCTGGGGATTATCCGTCATTAAATCCAGAGATGGTAGGATGGATTTCGCATATAATTAAAGTAATTACATTTTTACAATCATAGTCAAATTAACAGCTAAGTTTCCTTCATATAAGCGATGTTTCGATATTCAGGCATGCTGTGGCGACAATAGAACACAATGCTCATAAATCCCCGATTGACCTCCGTGTCCCATCCCAGAATCCTTTTATTTTATTGTGCTGAGATGGTCACAAAGGTCAATCGGGATATGACACTAGTGCCTTTCAATTATCGACTCCCTTATTGCCGTCTAGCCTCATTGAGAATGAATACTATGTTGGCCTAAGTCATAAAATATCATGCTCATTGAAATGCATCATTAGCACTCATAAAAAGAATCTTACATCAGCAAATTATAACTGATCTAGACGGATGCGAAAGAAATTTCTTAAACTGCAACTTTTTTAACAGCACTTAAAAGGGTGTCCTCGATTCCAGATTCTGATGGGGAGCAGGCGGTGGCGGCCAAAAAATCACAAATTTAAGATTGTCGTCATTGGTTTATTCATGTAAACCTGAATCTGACAATCTGAATTTGTTTTGTTATCAAACAATGTTTTCTTATTCCAAAATTGTTAAAGCTTAAGAACCACTCACTGTAAGGTTTTATTTGACTATTTATACTGAATAACCGGTGAGAACCGATGTTTGTAAATGGACAACAGAACAACAACACCTGTAGCCGGCCCACATCAAAACGTCCATATCGGTTTGTGGTTTGCAGTCGTATTGCTACAAGAGTCTGGCTGCATCGTCTGCTATAGTTTGGTGTCATCTTAAGTTGAAAGGTGAGGTCACTGCGCCTTTTACGCTGTGCAGCATGACTTGGATCGCCTAGCTTTGAATCATAGCATATTGCAACCACAATAAAGGCGGCATGATCGAGACACTAGTGGGAATGCAAGACGCAGTATGACGTCACCTTCTACTTGAGATGACAAAAACTATATGTCTGTCCATTTCATCTACAGGCGATGATCAAATAGGGTGTCCCCAATATACAGAAATAAAACTGCAAGCATTGAAGTGGTTTTCAAGTCAAACACGATTGTTTCCACTTTAAGGAATGAAATAGCATACAGAAAACTAAAACATTAAAAATATTATGTACAACTTATTGTCTTAAGAATTTAATTCATCTAAATAAAGATTTTAAGATGGGAATACAATCCAAACAACTCCAAATTCCAAATACTAAACTTGCAGTTTCCATTTTCACATTTGAGCTACATATATGTATGTATTTAAAAAAAAACCTGCCAATTTATTGTGCATAATTAACATTCTTATTAATTTTCAAAACATGAAAAAATGATAACAATGTAGACTGATATGTTTAAACAATATCAAGAGTGAGGCCTAAATGTAAGTTTTACCAAATGCTAATGTTTCCATCCGGAGTAGGGAGTTTCAAATGGACTAGCCATGCAGTAACCTTACAACTGCACCAGCTAATTACAACACTGAACAGCCCTAACACCCCTCTGGGAAGAGTACTGGTCAAAAAACCTTTTTCCAGCAGTAGTAGGGAGTTCAACGGGAATAACCTGATTATAGGTTACATTAATTACTGCAGTTTTATTACAACACTGAAATAGCACCAACACACCCTCCTCTGTGGAATAGACTGGTCAAACTTTTACATCCAAACACTACCAGAAAAGTCAATATCTACAACAAATCCCAGAAAGCTATATACAGGTTACATGTGGATTTTAATACATCTATAAACCATTTCTGTGTAACATTTACGGCCTATGGCACAAAAATTATAACCCATAATTGGGTGTTCCAATTTAGTGGTTTGATATTTTTTTTTTTTTGAATTAAAGATAACATAAAATACACAAATATCTCATCTCTCCAAACTCAGCATAATTGGGCAAATAGAGGCAAAGAAATAAAAACTTACAATGCAGTGACTTAAAATCAAACAACATATACACAAGTTTTATGATTTATCAAGATAATACTTTTATTATGTAACCCTCATGAAGTACATCAACCACAATCAAGAGATTACCGAATTATTGTTTGATGTATGTAACGGTTTACGTTAATTTAGGGCACGGATTTAGATTCTATTAGGGCTAATGACATGAGTTAGTTTGCTTAGGTTTAGAATAGTGCGTACCAGGGTTAAGATTCACAAGGTGCGAGTAAGAGTAGTAGTTTTGTCACAGGCAGGCTAGGTATTTTTGGAGGAGTGGGTGTATTTGGATGGGTGGGAGGTGCCTGGTGAATGGGTTTGGCCTAATCTCCATAGCATTAGATCATATATCTAAAACCCGGAAATAGCTCATAACAAGCTGAATTTTTCATGATAGGTCTAGGAATAGAGTAGATACATACTAAAAGTCCCCCGAAAATCCGCCTGGAGCTCTCTCCACATTCAAGATGGCGGTCAAAATGGATGCATTTTCCAAGTTTATCGTATCTTTGCAACCAGACAAGTTGGAAATACAAATATAAGTGTCCAAACATATGTTTTAAGCACAACGAATACAAGAAGTCATTATTTTGAGGAGTCAAACTTACAAGTAACCCAAAATAAAGATGGCGGTTAAAAATGGCCGCCATTTTTCCATATTTTATTGTATCTTGCAACCAGACAAGTTGGAAATACAAATTAAAAAAAAAAAAAAAAAAAAAAAAAAAAAAAAAAAAAAAATAAGTCATTATTTTGAGAGTTCAAAACTTACAAGTAACCCAAACAAGATGGCGTCCAAATGCCGCCATTTTTAATTGTATCATAACTTCATATTCAAATCAGAATACAAATTAGTGTCATCGTATGTTTTTTAAGGCAATAAAGATCTAATAAAACCATTTCTAGAGTGCCCAAAACTGTCTAGCTAGAAAAATACCACCTTTGTTATCTTTTATCCTAACTTTTAAACCCATCCTTGGAAATACAAATAAAGAGCCTAAAGCATATGATTTAATATACAGGGGAATCTAAAAAAACATATTTAGAAAGGCCAAAACCCTAAGGGTTCATGCCTATTTATCTGGTGGCAGTCTGACCAGTGAATCCCTCAGCTTCAGTCAGTTTCTAGACTCCCAGCTGCAACTTTTTCAATGCACCATTGCACATTGGCCTCTGCCCGTCTTTTTAACACCGTAATAAGTGAAAAAGCTGCCTAATATGGGTGTTTTTCTAGCCAGTTTTCCAAAAATTTGGTCCTATCTGTATCTATGTTGGTATCCGATTGTCATGATATTGGGGAAAAGAAAATGCGTGTGACATTTTATTCATTTTCAAGAGACTGGCCGCTTTATTATTTTTTTTTTGTTATGTATATTTACATATGTAAATATTTTATATCATCCCTTACTTGTGTATATTGTATATTGATTATATTTACCTTGTATGGATTACAGGGTCAGCAATAATTATAAGCCCTATCGGATTGTCCATTACTGGGTCCTAGCATATCATATCCCTCACCTGTTCCTCTTAGCACAGTTTAACCATTGATAATTTATGTTATTATGAATATAATAATAATATACTGCATTTACGTTTCTGTCACGTATCGATATGTTATGGCTGAATAAATTGAATCAAAGAAGACGGTTATTAGATTTTAGGATTTTTTAATTCACACTGGGTTTTGTCTTCTCCCCTTGATGTGGTTATGAAAAATAACCGCTTAGATTGGCATGCCCCACCATCTAAAAGTTATGTCCATCTAATCAATGTCACCTCCTGATTGATCTTACCTTGGCAACATCTGCACGATAATAAGGAATAGGCCTTCAGGCTGTGCTCTTTCTCCTTTTATATCCTTTGTGCTCACACGCTTACTTGCGCAGCCATCTTTGGCATCTTGATGAGTAAACCTTATAGGTTGGCATATACAAGATCACTTAGAGAACTTTTAAAGTGTCCCTTAGGCTCTTTACAGAACCAGAATTCCACTCACATAGCTGAGGGGTGTATCAAACAGTTAACCCTTATGCCAGATCATTCTCACTCCTTAACTCCTCATCTCCGTAAAGCCAGCAAAAGCAGATACAGACACGTTAATGGTATCAACAACTCTAGCTTATAAGCAGAGTCAGACCAGCTGTCAGTTATTGTCATCGGTCCGGATGCCATGTTGGTGTATCTGGCGACTACTATTATTACTACAGGTATGTACATCTTGTCCCACCAATCTTTAACAGTTTTCAACATTCATGAAATTCATCTGCCATCGAGCAACTATAGAAATCATTTAGTTTCTACATCTGTGACTCTTGGGATACTTGTCTCAGTCTTCATAGATATACTGGCTGCGTATGATACAGTCTGGCATCGCTGTCTCTATCTCAAGCTACTCAAAGCTTCCCTTATGTCAAAGCTTGTCAATCATATGCCTGATCACCAATGACAGATCTTTTGTCATGGAGACATCAAATGGGTAATGCAGTAGAAAGCGCAAACTTCGGAATGGTGGTCCCCCAGGTTCTGTCGGCATCCAGTCTTTTCAACCTTTACATCTCAGAAATGCCAACGAGAGATTGTTCGCGTATTCCTACCCGATGATACGCACTTGAATGGCTGCTGATTCTTCGGAAAGCCTTAAAAATGGTGTTGGCAGAAAGAACCTAACACTGTAAGCCATTCATCCCTCGATGCCACTTAAACTCAGCAATCCAGACGTCAGCTCTGTTTTTCACACATCACTCTAGCTGGAGATAAATGTCACACACCCAACACCGAGTACCTTGGCGTCACATAATGGACAAGCAGCTTCTTTCGGCATCAACACACAAGGCAGTCGCTGCCAACCATACGCATCCTCCGTGCCAATCTCCTCAGAAGGCTCGCATGAACTTGAATGGGGTGCACTTTGAATAACTTTACATACATCACCTACTGTTGTTGTGCATACTGAACTTCTGAACCACTGCACCAAGAAGAGTCCCACAATGTACCCTCACATAAGATGATGTCGTTTTGAATGATGCAATGGAACTTATTAGTGCCTTTTGAGACCGCTGTAGAATTCTTACAATTCTGTCGGCATAGCTCCTCTAAACTTTAGAAGGAACTTTCAGATGATCAAGCTCACCAAAAGTGTGATGAACCTGGTAGCCTAATCCCCCCCACCCCACTTTGCTACCCAATCCGTGACACTGCAGTCGCAGTCTCCCTATCGATCATCATGGATTGATGACATATGGGTCTGAGCAATGGTCATCCTCACCTTGAACCTAAAGATGTTTTGTGGACAGCCCATCAAGCAGTCCCAAGGAATGCGACGTTGATAAGTAAGCATAGGTCAAGCTCACAGACTCAGAACTGAACATTGGCCGTACAAAGCACTTCCGTCAAATTGCCATTTGTAGAGCCACAAACCATTAGCCCACATCATAGATGACTCTGATGTCCTACAAGTCGGACGGACCTTCCACTGTGATTTTGGACTAAAAAGACGAGCTACATATATTACAACATATTTAGAACAAATCCGAATGCATAATGGTTAAATGTAATATGGGAGTGATATGGATCCTAAGAGACTTCTGACTAGCTTTATTAACAATAGATATATGCATACATTCCTAACACTTATGGTGGGGGGCATCAATTTCCTAAATCACTGGATGAATACCGACACCTAGCCTACAAACGGGCAATCATCACATTTCCACACTTATCTCACGGTTTAAGAATGGATGGGTAACACTCTGCCTCAAAATAAAAGGGTATTGCGACAAATGTGTCAAATTTAAAACACATCCCATTCACACCAGACACTTTGCTCCAACCTGATTATAGGTCAGTTACAAGAAATATCTTGGATTCTTTATGGTACGCCCAGTGTCGTCCGGGCCTACCCGCCTCCGAGGGGGCAAATTTCCCATCTTTGGGAAATTTTTACTCTCAGGGGGGTCCAAAGGCAATATTTCCCAGTCAGAAGGCTAAAAATGGCTGATTTAGCTGATTTTTGCAAATTTTTTCCCGGCCAAAGTCGTCAGGGGGGCAACCTGTCCCCCCTGCCCCCCGCCTGTTACGTCCCTGGATATGCCTGAATACACCTCAATGTACAGTAAATCTTGTGGTCAAACTTGCAACGTCACTGCACCAACCATTATTAGCTTCAAGATGATAGATTGTGCCACATAAATGGATATCATGTTTGAAGCATGCGCACCATATACGGTGAAAACTATTGTAACCGTAAACTCTTCTATTTTTGTTTCATTTGATACCATAATAAGATAACAAGTATTTAAGCCCTTGGTTGTTGCTACTTATGAGTTTTGTTGGGGGACACTTAATAATGCTTCTATAGATTCTCTGTGCCTTAAAACACACGTTTAGACACTTAATTTGTACTTTCTAACTGCCGACTTAATCAATTTCTGATCCACTCAGAAAATGCGTCCATGTTGGACGCCATCTTAGTTAGATTTTGTGAGTTTTTAATTCTAAAAATAATGACTTTATTAGATTCCCTGTGCCTTAAAACATAAATAAAATAAAAAAAAATGATAGACACTTGTTTTATTTCCAACTTGTCCTGGTTAAGTTATGCTAAAATAGAAAATGTCGGCCATTTTGGACGCCATCTTGGATTTGAGAGAGCTCTAGGGGGAGTTTTGGGGACTTTTAATATTTTATTCTACTCATATTCCTGGACCTATCCTGAAAAATTCAGCTTGTTATCATATTTCCAGTAATAATGCTCTTTGCTAAAGGGAAGGTATGAGGAATCAAGACAAGTTGGTTGACTAGGGCTTTAAGCCAAACCACAGTAATGACAGCGCCATAAATTGATCCAAATAATCGTTTTTAATAAATAAAATCAAACAATGTCCCCTTGGTGCCCTTTATGCCTCCACTAGAGCTATCATTACCAATCTTTCTATTATCTGTTGCTGATTTAGTTAAAGGAATGTTTATTAATTACAAACTTGTTAACAAATAAGGGTTTACATTTCCTTTAGCTACTCAATGCCAAATAGCCAGAAATATATTGACTTTATATAAAATATAAATTATCAAATCATGTTTGTTTTCATATAATTTCTTCTACAGTAGGACAATGGTATAACCCAATGCTTTACTGGCTATATTTTTTTATCAAAATGATCATTTACTTACAATACACCTAGTTCAAATGCTGGTATTTTCAACATGCCAACATATTTTATGGAAACAGCAGTGCATTCATAACTTGACATGTTTGTTTTTACTGGTTCATAGAGTATTTACAAATTAGGTAATACAAACAAATCAATCTAGCAACATATACCTCTAATCAGTGTAAAAAAATAAACAATCACTCCAAATCACAATAACAAAACAATTTACAATTGAGGGAGTCCATTGTCAAATTAAGTGATTTAATACACCTTGCTGCACATGTGGCACAGTGAATCAGCCCTAGCCTCATAAGCATAAGGTTGTGGGTTCGAGCCCCGCTGTCGCCAATGTGTTGTGCACTTGGGCAAGGCACTTTACCTCGCTTGCCTCTCTCCACCCAGGAGTATAAATGGGTACCGGCATATGCTAGGAATGCAAAACAGACTCGCTGTGCTTGAGGAGTGGCGAACCCCCCACAGCAACATTATATGGGGGAGTCTGGCCCAAACGCCAATGACAGAGAGATGGGCACTCCACCTGCGGACGCACCATTTGCATTTTGTACATTGTATGAAATAATGTCATAGAATATATAAGGGACATATACTTCATCTGGGCAAAGGATGCAGGGCTTTCACCCAGTAACAACTTTTACATTTCAGGTTTATGCAGTATGCATTATGTCTCTTATACATCTACACCAGTAATCTGAAATCTAAAGGTTGTAAGTGTTTAACATGCAATGCACAAGCCGCAATCATAATTTTACGCATGTTTGTATCGTATCTACAAACAGCCACGTAAAGCAGTGATGGCATAACTTTTGTAAGCATCACCGTTTTTTCCATCTTTATGTAAGCAAGTAAAATGTTACAACCTTAGTTGAATACACAATTTGTTACTCTACCGAATGAAATATGACGTAGAAATAAACAACTACTACAGTCTGATTAATAATTTGTTGGACAGAATCGAACACAAGCATGCGTTGACTGCGTGAGCCAGGAGAAACATCGCACCTTGTTTCGCGATGCGTAATTGGTCAAAGTATGCAACACACCTCCGTGTAGCTTGTTGCGCTTAAATGAGGTGTACGTACCTCCTGTCCAAGTAATTTTTAATCCAACTGTATATGAGGTGACCTCACTACAGGGAAATAAAAAAATAGTACTCTAAAATAATTTTATACACAATTTGTTTTAGCAAACTTTACAACAGCCTTGAATTTTACAAAATTGCTGTGAATTCATGTCATAACTAAGAAAGCAGATTCACAAGCATTTAATATCGCAAAAAAGGTGAATTTTTGCTCAATCAAAATAAACTTCTTGCTGAGAAAACAAACATGGGACCTCTTGATGTCAATATACCATTATTGTCTGTAATTTTTCCAAAAGGGAGGCATCTATAGTCCATTTACCTTCCTCGAGTCAGTGATGTGAATGCGTTCAGGCAGATGTTTTGCATGTGCATTTTCCCACCGCCTTTATGCGCGCGCGTGCATATGCCAGCGCTCTGAATCAACACCCGGGATTCAATGTTGCGACCACTGCGTATTAAGCTGACGTCACCGACTCGAGGAAGGTAAAAGCACTATATTAGATGTGTTTGAGACACTGATTTTCCAATTAACGAGAATGAGTGTCCTTCAAACCCATGAAGGAAAGGGAAACCTGTCATGATAGAATTTGAAAAAATTTGTTTGCTGCATTTTTTCCTGTTTTGGCAAAGATTTCTGCATGGACAGGAGACCCATTTAAAGTGATAAAAAAATTTTGATTTTCAACTTAAAAATATCCCTAAATAAGGCATACCAGATGGTTTTCATGGTCATTGGAGTATTCCTTGCGAGAAAATACCTTTTTCATAGCAGTAGACAATTTAAGGAAGCCGCCATTATTATCATTTACGCTACCAAGTATCATTCTGCCACAAGCGGTGAACTTTGCTTGTGTGGTCGCCAAATTTTGAAGGATGAGGGCTTGTGGCAGACTGGCTGAAGTCAAGTGATGTATTTTTGCTGGCTTCTGTTTTGGTATTGTGTGCATCGTTGTAAATACAACACTGGGAATAAAGATGGCAGCTTCCATGATTGCTGTACAGTCATGTAAATTTGTTGGAATAATTCTGGATTTTTTCTCAAGGAATACTCCAATGACCATGAAAACCATCTGGTATGTCTATTTAGGGATATTTCATTATATATGTGAGGATAGAGTCATGCCAAACTTATCTCTATTTAAAAATAAAAACCAAACAAATTACATACTATTCACAACATAATATTAATGTGCAGAATTCATACATATATTAATCAGTGTAATTGACTGGTCAATATATGTAAACATGTCTTAATCATTAAATTACATTGATTATACATACACTTTACGGACCGATGTCTTGATTGGCCATCTAAAGGTGTGGTGACCAATCAATTACCTTGGTCAATAGTTTACTGACAAAAATATTGGTTGGTCAACACCTTAATGTATTGACCAATCAATTACATTGTTTGATGCAAAACCATATTTTGACATAACATTGGACCCAATTACAACACTTCATAAAAGCTTACTCTTCACCTTGTCAGTCTGTACCAGGCTCATAGCCAGCCCAGTGTTCCGAGGTTAGGTGCATCAAATTCCCGATCATAAGCAAAATTTCCCATCGCAAGGCAAAGACTCCAAAAAAGGTGATTAACATAAAGATCAGCGTTGTTTTCCCGAATTTCCCCTCAAAACATTTTCAGAGGGGCACTCTGCCCCCACTGGCTCGCCCTGCTTGTTAACATTCACTTTTTCTATTAAAATTCGCTCCTAGTGTATAACGTGTTATTGAACTGCCAGCCCATTTTGCGTCATACATGACAGTGCCGTCCGTCTTGCATAACACTATACGCATCCCATAATCACTAGCGCGAATTTCAAAGCGCATGGTCAACAAATTTTTTTAATTCATTTTTTCGTTAGTATAATTCCGCTTTTCCATGACACAACTTTATATGTGTTCATAATTATTTTTACAGCTTATATTTGGTATAAATTATTCTTAAGTACAGTTCTCCTTTTTAGATTGGGTTCTGATATTTTGTTTTACCAGTATTCCATACCAAAACAGTCACTCTTTGCTTCTGTAGAGAGATGGAAATTCACACAAGCCATTATATCAGTTTTCTTACAAAATGTTCATGTTTACAGTATCTAAAATCATGGTATCATGCTATTTCGTTTACATCAAAATTTGTCCAATGAGCATTGAACATTGAGGATAACAAACATCAAGATTGGACCAATGATCATTAAGATTTAACATCAAGATTGGAACAATGAGAATTGAGGTTTAATATAAAGATTAAACCAATGAACATCAACATTTAACATTGACATTGGACAATGAGTACTGAGATTTTAAGATTGGATCAGTGAGATTTTAAGGGAAAACCACATCGAGATTGGAACAATAAACACTGAAGTTTAACATCCAAATTAGACCAATAAGCATTGAAATTTAACACTGAGATTGGAACAATGGGTATTAAGATTTATCAGAGATTGAACCAATTGAGATTTAACACTGTGAGATTGAACCAATGAGTATTGGGATTTAACACTGAGATTGGACCAATGAGTATTGCGATTTATCAGAGATTGGACCAATACGTCGATCCTGGGTTTACTACAGAAATCATTTTTTACCAAAATTCCTATCCCACAATGCACCAACGATGTACGAGTAGATAAAATAAATAGCGCATTTTTTCTGTCATAACTGTACGAAAACCGTTTGCTGTACATAAATTTTACCAGTAACGAGTACTCTTTGATTGCCTTGTAATTTTTGCGCCACAAAATGTGCGCGTTTAAAATGTGCACTAAACCGCGAGTGTGCATGGAGTGATGCATATCTACGCATACATCGTTGGTGCATTGTGGGATAGGAATTTCGGTAAAAAATGATTTCCGGTAGGAAACCCAGGATCAACGTATTGAGTATTGAGACATTTAACATCAAGATTGGATCAATGGGCATTGACATGCTTAAGAACTACTGACAAAAGATGGGGTATATTAAGCACTTTGGCACAAATTAAAAGCAGTCTAACTTTAGTCCTGGACTGAAATGGAGTTAGTCCCACAAAAACAGGACAATTCATTCCTACTCAAAAAATGCCAAAAAGAGTAACATTGACACATTGGGTTTGTTCTTTCTTTCTCATTTAGTAGAGACTGCAAGTAAGTAAAGAGGGAAAACATGTCCCGCCACTTTAGTCAGAACTTAAGTTGGTCCACTTTTGTGAATACGGGCCAAATCAAACTCAAATTTCTAAAAAGGCAGTTTCTGTGGATACAACATATGTGAACTCAATGATGTAGTTTCAACTCAACAAATCGAAACCTAGGCTAAGCAGAGAATGCCCTTGCAATGCTGTTACACATTTAAAAGTGATATTTACATTTCAGTAATTACAATATAATACATAGTGAAACTTTAACACTTCTCCGAAGAGGTATATTCTGCAAACAATTTATATAAGTTTACAGACCACATTTCATCTCACATTTTAGAGGTTTATGTCAGATAAGTACAGTGCACCATCCACCACATTAAGCCAGGTAATCTTTAGGTTGTGCTTTAGGTTTCTCTTCCACCACCATGCACCAAATCTTGTGCTTGTCTCTGATGTGCTCCAGTGCAGAATTGAAAGTCAGAAGTCGAGTTTTGCAAGGCACACACTTCTTATCGCCCCTGTGAAGGTCTCGAGCATGAGCTCTCAGGTCGGAAAACTTTGGAAAAGTCATCATTTCACACCCAAATGTACACAGAAAATGCTCCTCGTAACGCATCTTGGAAGACTGTGATATACTTTTCACCGGCGAGACTTCGGGTGTGGGAGATGGGGACTTGTCAGAGTCTTCTCCGAGTTCATCTTCTCTACTTGTGTAAGATACACTTGCTTTAGACTTTGCAGCAACTGAATTTCTACCATCACCACCAGATGTTTTCTTCTCGGGCACTTTTTCTTGAGCTGCACTTTTTGTCGCTCTATCTCCACTCTTTCTTCTTGGTTTACTTACATGCCTTGTATCCACTGGCCGATCACTGCATGTACCACTTCTCAAGTGATCACTTTTGTGTTTATTGCTTGAGAACTGTTCTCCGCATGTAGCACAGTTAAAAAATGAATCGGTTACTAGGTACTTAGAAGATGTGGGGGATTTCTTCTTTGTAGGTGCTGCCTTATTTGATGATTTTGATGATGAAATGTTGACCAGTGCACTTTTAGCAGATTTGTCCTTGCTGAGAGGTGTGTCCTCTATTGATGACGACTTTGACGCCACTCTTGAATGTTTATCACTTGGACTTTCTGCAGATTTCTCCTTGCTTGAAGGTGTATCCTCTGCTACAGATTTTGAAGCAACTCTTGAGTGTTTCTCTGTTGGACTTTTAGAAGGTTTCTCTTTCCTCAGAGAAGACTTTGGCGGTGTTGTTGAGTCTGATGTTTTCTTGCGACTTTCATCATTATCATCAAGCTCGAACACTATAACAGTTTCAGGTGATGAAGCTTTGGCAATATCTTTTGGTGACGTCCTAGCAGACTTCTCGGCTGATGAAATGGCGGCCGGTGGACTTTTAGCAGATTTCTCCTTGCTTAGAGGTGTGTCCTCTATTGATGACTTTGATGATGCCACTCTTGAATGTTTATCACTTGGACTTTTTGTAGATTTCTCCTTGCTAGGGAGTTTATCCTCCACTGCTGATTCTGAAGCAACCCTTGAATGTTTCTCAGTTGAACTTTTAGCAGGTTTTTCTTTCCTTACAGAAGACTTTGGTGGTGATGTTGATTCTGATGTTTTCTTGCCAGGTTCATTACTCTCGTCAAGCTCAAACACTATAACAGTTTCAGGTGATGACGATTTTGTACTATCTTTTGGTGATGTCCTACCTCGTAAACGATTATCACCTTCAGCGCTTTGGATGGTTTCAAAGATATTTCTGCCATCCGACTCCTTTGCAATGATATCACTCGGAGGATGGATATATTCAGGAGATACTTCTTTATCAGGTGCCCTTCCGTTAGCATTCTCATCAACTGATGATCTCCTTGAAGCTGCCTGCTCATTGTCTACTTCTTTTTGAGATGAAACGGTTTCGCTGTCATCTTGATTTCTTGACACAGTACTAGTGGTTTCTCTTTCATCACAACTTTCATCGAAACTTGCTTCTCCATCAACAGCTTTCTTTGGAGTTGCTTTCCTACTACCTATTGTATGACAACTGCTTGAGGATGATTCCACAAAAACAACATCATCATCGGCATCATCATCGTGAGAAGTTGCAATCACATGGGAATAACTTTCTCCAGACGGCTCTGCATCGGGATCATCGCTTGTTTTGGTTTCGTGATTACCAAGCTTCTTAATGACGACAACTGCATCCGAACAGTTTTGCTCGGGAACTTGGCGAGTTAATACGGTTTTATGCTTCCTCTCAGCATGCAATCTTGCTTCATCAAAGTCGTCAAACGTCAACTGGCAGAGGAGACAGTGTCGTACTCTGGTGTGATATAACAGACTCTTGAAACTCACGAAGGATTCGTTGTCACATCCAAATGTACAGCGGTATTCCTGAGTTGTGGTTGTCACTTCAGATGCTGATGCTGTACTTTTAGTTGGGTTTGCCCAGACACGGTGGCTTTGGATAGTTTCAGATGGCTTTAGTAGGAGGGCGCTTTGTCCGGATGACTTCTCTGGAGAGTGTGAAGAACTGGATGCAAGGTTTCCATCAGAAGTTGGTTGCAAGTTGACAGGTGATGTGCTGCTATCAGGAAGATTCTGTGGGGGACTTGGACGAGAGGCAGGCTTGCATACTTTCACCTTGTGGTATGTTTCTATATGTTGTGCGACATGACCACAGGTTTTGAAAACAATATCACAGACTTGGCATTTTGTATCTTTGATGTGCAGTTCCTTTGCATGCTCTTTGAGGGCTGTCAATGATGAGAAGGTTTTCATCTGGCAGCCATAGGTACACAAATAATGCTCTTCAACTTTGAATCCATCTGATTTTGCTGGGGATGCCTTGCTAGTTTGACCTTCAGAAGAACCCTGGTTTAGACTCTCTGGTGCTACTTGTTGCACCTTAGCTTGAGGAACTTCTTGAGGTACGGGTTTGAAGGATATTTGAGAGCTCGATCCAGAGGTGGGCTGTTGCAGCGTAGGTTGTGATATCGGTACCCGTTTCTGGACAGGAAGGTTGACTTGAATTAACTGGAGTTGAGCTCCCTTGTTCTGAGCAGTTTTTGGTAATATGAACTTTGGTGAGACTGCTTCTTTAGGGAGCGGTATTCCGATGGCTTCAGGAATTTGATTAGGTTGAGACATTTCTTTACGTCGTGGCGATTCTCTAAGCCGAGGCGATTCTCTAAGCTGAGCTGTTTCTTTAGGTCGAGGAGTCGTTTCTTTAGGTCGAGGTGGCGTTTCTTTAGGTCGAGGTGGCGTTTCTTTAGGTCGAGGTGGCGTTTCTTTAGGTCGAGGTGGCGTTTCTTTAGGTGGAGGCATTTCTTTAGTTTGACGTTGAGATGTTTCTTTCGGGAGACGTTTCCTTACGGGCAATGCTTGCCATTTCCTATGCTCCTTTGCTGCATGATTTAACACCCCTCGCCAAGTGGAAAATAGCATCTCGCACCACTCGCATTCAGTCACAGTCCTATGCATGCTATGGGCATGCTTCTCAAGGTCTTCAAATGATTCAAAGTGAGCAGAATCGCATCCAAATGTACAGAAGTAGACTCCTTCACCACTACCTGATTTCTCAGGCTGTACAATCTCAACCACACCCGAATTCTCATTTATAAGAGTCTTATTTATAAGAGTCATATGATACTTTGAAATATGATCCACCACTTCTATCCAACTACTAAATTCAATTTTACACTTACTGCAAGTATTAAGGTTAGAATGAGTCATTTCAGCATGAAACTTGAGGTCTGCATAAGCTTGAAATGTCTCATGGCACTCGCCTAAAGTACACAAGAAGTGCACATAATCATGATGGGCTGGCTTGGTATGAACTTTGGCGAGAATGCTTCTGGTATTCTTGCGCTGTCTCTTTGGAGCAGGAAAGACAAATTTCACCTTGTGGCACCTCCCGATATGTTGAACCACTGACTCAACGCTTCCAAAGTTGATTTCACATAAGTGGCATTCCTCTTGACCACGATGCGCTCTCTTAGCATGCGACTCAAGGTCGGACAACAGGCGGAACATATTCATCGCACAACCAAATGTGCACAGAAAGTTCTCTACAAATTGTCGTCCTTGCTGTGACGATTTCCTTGCTGCTTCTTCTGGACTGCCAGATGGCGTTTTATCGCTGTGTTTCACAACGTGGGTTTCACCTACATGTATTAAGGCATCAGCATGATCAACGAACACCAGGTTGCAATGAGAACATAGACTCTCGTAGTTCTTGTGTTGTGCCTGCACGTGATTTTCTAGTGCGTTTAAAGAAACAAACACATTGTACGCACAGCCAAATACACAAAGATACTCGTTCGCAGCTTCTCGTTCTATTCTGTGTTTGCTCTCCAGATGTTTATTCGCCTTTCCCCAAGTCGGGAATTTCATCTTGCAGACCGTGCACTTGTCGTTCGATCCCTTGTGTTCCGTCATAGCATGGTACCACAGATTCTCTCTTGTTGCAAATGTTTTGCTCATGGGCGGGTCGCATCCAAAAACACAGTAATACTTTGCTCTTGGATCAACTGAAGTGACAGTTACAGGGGGTGCAGCTTTTTCTTCAGTTGCAGTTCTCTTTGCTTCAGTTGCAGTTCTCTTTGCTTCAGTTGCAGTTCTCTTTGCTTCAGTTGCAGTTCTCTTTGCTTCAGTTGCAGTTCTCTTTGCTTCAGTTGCAGTTCTCTTTGCTTCGGGTTCTTTCACTGGTTCACTACTTTCCGTAAAGGTCGCCCTCGCTGTTTTTTCATTAACCGAGTGTGCATGGTCATCACGCTCGTGCTTCAACAGATTGGCCCTCAAGGGGAATGTCTTCCCACAGTACTGGCACGACAAAGACAATTTTCGCTTTCTAAGACCTGTAGATTTTACTTCACTTGCTGGTTGCTTAGGAGACTCCTTCTCTATTTCATCAAACTTTCTTTTCTTCGAGCCCCGATGCTGCTTGTCACTACTGGATGTTCCTGAATCATCACGTACCTCTACTACCTCCTCAGAAATCTTTGTTGGGACCGCAAAAGCTGGGTTAGTATAGCTGTAATCAGCTTTCTTTGCCCTTTTAGCAGGTCTTGATGTTTGACCAAAAACATTCCTTCCTATGGACTTTTCCAACTCTTTGACACTCTCAGCCCATGACCTCTTCTTTGACGATTTTGAGTAACTCAACGCTGACGAAATGTGTGCTTTTTCGTGCTCCATGAGAGCAGGCATCTCTTTGAATGGATTTTTACAAAAGGTGCAGGTGTAGAGGCCATCTTTGTTCTTATGATACCCTGCATCCATGTGACATTCATACTCAAATTCATCTGCGAAACTAATATGGCATAATTCGCAAGTTTGGTTTCCTTTTGAAAGACTAGACTTTCTTTTCTCATCACAAGCAGCAACTTCATCAGCAGTATCAGTGGAGCCATCACTGTCAGCAGGAGCATCTAAAAAGAAAGAAAAAAGAAAGAAAAACTCGATAAAATTTACAAAAATAGACTTGTGTGGGTCGGTAAAGTGTGAATTTTAACTTCTCGGACATGTGATTAATACATGTTTATGGAAAAACACTGGTCAGTATCAATGCACAAACTTTTCCTCAATTGACCAATCATGCATGCTTATATGCAGTACTCAATTTGTGGGGCACATGTGGTGCAATTGAATCAGTGCTCACCTCATAACCATAAGGTTGTGGGTTCGAGCCCCGCCGTCACCAATGTGTTGTACACTTGGGCAAGGCACTTCACCTCGCCCAATGTGTTGTACACTTGGGCAAGGCACTTTACCTCGCTTGCCTCTCTCCACCCAGGAGTATGAATGGGTACCGGTATATGCTGGGAATGCAAAACAGACTCGCCATTTTTTTAATCCGGGGTTTAAATACACGTGCTCCAGAAATTGTACGGAACATTATGATTTCCTAGTAAAGTGAAGCAGAAGGCATAGATATTTATCCCAAAAAACCTTTTAATGTACCCTTACACATATACCCAACCTTGGGTTGGTACATTTACTGCACCCACTTTTTCTGCTCCCAGTTGAATTCAACAGCCTTGACGGAATAAAGTGCATGTGATACTGTACTTTATTCCGTCAAGGCTGCTGAATTCAACTGGGAGCAGAAAAAGTGGGTGCAGTAAATGTACCAACACCCCAACCTTCTATCAGCTATTATTTAGCACCACAAACCTGAGTGTTCTCAAACCACAAGTCTTGCCTGATTTCGGGCATAATAATAAGACCAAGTGTGTTCAACTGTATGGCCCTCAAATACTCACTTTCCAAGCTTATTTAATTTACATGACAACAAATTAGGTCACCGTGTGTTTATAATGGACAGAAATAAGGTCCAAGGCCAGAGCTCGAATTACTTGGGTGCACACATGCAGAAATGCATGTAACTTTTTCTGTGTGCATGTAAAGTTTCTGTGCATGTAAATTTATAAATAATTTCATTTTCATTATATCAGCATGCATTTTTAACATGAGTAGAAAAAAATTAAAATATAAACTGAAAAAGTTACAAAATCTGTATTAGCTTTTGTATTATAAGTTACCACAAGGAATTCACAAGCTTTTCTTTGAAGGCATATGAACGTGTGACCCAATCATGGCTCCAAAAGTATAACAGTATCGATCAGGAACCAATTTGTAAGAGCTTATGAGGTTTCCATGCAGCATGTGTGAACATATGATTGTGCATGTGCCATTTAATTTGTGCATGTAAGTTTTATTTTGTAATTCGAGGTCTGTCCAAGGCCAAGGCATCGAGGTTTAACCATCTGGGTACTACCTGCCTATCTACTGGCATCTAAGCACTATTGTGATTGGTCACTTGGAAGGTCACTTACAAAAATTAAACAATTTTACTTTTTAAAGAATGTGCGTAGTTTTGTGTAAAAAAACTGTTGGTATTCTATCAACCTAGCTATTAATACACAAACCTGCAAAAAGACAAGAAAATAAAATGAGTCAACTTAGGCTAAAAGTCCCAAATGTGTTAAAAGTAAATATGGGATCAAAGACTTGGACTCAAAAAAGTTTTGAATACCTAGTACAGAAAGACATTTATTTCAACTCAAAATTCATAAAAAGGTCACCCACCCTCCATTTCCATACCTGGTTGAATTTCTTCCACCTCATCCGTCTCGCCATGATGTTGAATTTCTTGCACCTCGTCCGTCTCGCCATGTTGTTGAATTTCTTGCACCTCATCCGTCTCGCCATGCTGTTGAATTTCTTGCACCTCATCCGTCTCGTCATTCTGTTGGGTAAAACACTCATGCCTCACACTATCACTGATCCTTGTGTAGCTTTTATTACACTTAACGCAAACAAACAATCCATCGCTGTTTCTTGGGTGGTGAACGTTCTTCTCCATATGCATATTGTACCTACTCTTCGCAGAGAAGATGTAGTCACAAGCACCACAGTAAACACCTTCATGTTCTTCGTGCTTCTTTAAATGCTGTTTGAGTTCCTTCTGTGTGGAACACTTTTTGGTGCACATGCTGCAAACTAAGCCTCCTTTTGCAGGACGCTCTTTCCTGCGGGGTGTTGAATCTTTACGAGGAAGTGCCAGATTCGCGGCTTCTACATGCGAAGTTTCATCCGCTTGTTTTTCATGCTTCTTCAAGTGCTGTTCCAGCTCCTTCTGTGTGGTACATTTCTGCGAGCATTTGCTACAACTTAAGCTAACTGTAACTGGACTTTTCCTGACATCAGCATCAGAGGGTGCCGAAACTTTACGAGAAAGTGCCCACTTTTGTTCATGCACGGCTTCTGCATGACTTCTATACGACTCGTCATCGACAAAGCTTTCGTTACACCGATGACAATATACATGCCACTGCTGTTCATGAATTTGCAGAGCTTGGGGACTGGTGACTTCTTTCTTACATATACGGCAGCTGTATGTTCCATTTTCATTCTTGTGGGGCCCGTGCAGCATGTGCTTCTCATATGGCCCCTGTAACTTATAGGTCTTGTCGCATTGTTTACAGTACCACCGCCTAGCCTGCTCGGTCACTTCTTCATCAGTTTTATCTTCGCAAGTCATTTCTAGATCATCATCATTATCATCGTCATCGTCGTGACTCAATTCGATTTCAGGAATGGGGTGTACCTCCGCTTTCTTCTGTTCTACCGTTTTGACATTAGGTGAACCTCTAAGTCTCTTCGGCGATGCACCAGCGTAAACAACCACTGTATTTTCACAAGCGCTCTCTTCGTGGATATCGGCACTTTTTCGATCTTTAAATTTCTTGTCACAGAAACGACAGCCGAACCATCTTCTACTGCGCCCATGGCAAAATATAGTGTGTGTCTCCATGTTGAATAGAGATGAGAAAGTGTCGTCACAAAAGTCACAAGGCCATGACTCTGGTTCCTTCTCCTTCTGATTGCCTTTCTCTTCTTTGTCGGTGTCAGCCTTCTTTCTTTTGTTGGTGTCAGCTAAGCTTCTTTCCTTCTGTGTACCTACAGAAATACATAGGGAGCCATTAGTCATCGAGGACGAACACCAAACACCAGGTACCGGTACATTATTAGTTGTACTTTTACTCCCTGAATACTATACTCTGTTCGATCTCAAGTTTGGGGGTGACGTCACTGCGCGCATTAGGTTTTGCACCCGAGAAATGCAACATTTATGCACGCAAAAGGCGGCGCAATCCAAATGCTAGAGCGAATGCGAAGTCCCGTCATGACGTCACCCCAAACTCGAGACCGAACAAACTATATCTACCAAGAGGAGGTATACCGCTCTTCCCACAATGCAATTCTTCTAATATAATTTTTGCACTAGTTGTCATATGAATTTATCAAATGAATTCACAGTGATAAAAAGCACCTAAATGAACAGAACTCACCCCAATCTTGCAATTTAAGTACTCTTTGTTACTATAAATTCATGTGACAACGAGTGCAAATTGTATTGAAAGAAATGCATTGTGGGAAGAACACTATACCTCCTTCTCTATCTACCTTTCATACAGCATTTCTGATTGGCTAATTTGATCATAAATTCATTTCATTAACCAGTTGAAATGCAGCTCCCAAATATTTAACCCTACCACCATCCTTACAATAAACTGTAATGATTTACAGTGCATTGTGTCGGTAAGACAACATAGTCAAAGGGGCCCCCCCAAAAAAAATCAAATTCAAGCTCTATATCAGTGAAGAATATGCAAATAAGGTCAAATGGTGGAGTTCAATATCATACCTGCCAAAAATCATACTTATGTGCATGCAGAATACACATGGCGAACACATTCGCCATTATACTTTGTTCGATCTCAAGTTTGAGGGCGATGTGACTGCGCGTTAGATTTCACACCCTACAAACACACGTGCTGACTTTTGAATAACGCACAAAAATAAAGGCAGCACAATCAAAACAGTAGAGTGAATGCAGAGTCCCATCATGACATCACCCTAGAAATCTAGACTTAACAAAGTATAGCGAGTGGAGTGCGAGGCCTGCCTTAGGGGCCCTGATGGGGTACAGAAGCTGCCAGAATAGATGGATTATCACATTTGAAATGTTTTAATTTGTTAATTTTGGATAAAAATAAATTCTTTTTTTTGCTGTCAAAATTTCAGAAATCTTACTAAATAAGATGAAATCTTACTAGTTGGCAGGGTATGCATTACGCGCTATCATTGCACCATGTATAAAGCCATACGATCAATACGTACAAGACTATAAATCCATATGTGCAGGGTTACCATTCCCCCACACAGAGATCCAGATGGACGAACAGACATACACATGTAATGGACTTTCTGATTATAAGACTACCTAACCATTCTTACCAGTATGCAGAATTTGACAACTTTCAAATAAGATTATTCAAGGTAAGAGATCACAGATTGATGTCAAAATTTTCCAAGTACTTACCAGACTTGCCAACTGTTGAGGGCTTGTCCCGGTCCAATCCATACCCATGTTGAATTTCCACAGGCATATCCTGAGTTCCAACAGTGTGTTCTGTTTGCTCATGGCTCACAAGTCCTTTCTCATACTGGAACTCTTTTCCACACGTGCCACAAGCATAGAGTCCTCTGGCATTTTTGTGACGTCCCGCTGCCATGTGGGCCTGGCATGCCTCCACTGTCGAGAAATTCCTGCTGCAACGTTGGCAGAACTTTACCTTGCCTTCTCGGATTGTCGTTTGGGCTAAGCTGAAGGATTTGGCCTTGGGGCAACCTCTGCGCTTGTGAGTCGCAACGTCCTTATCCACATCAAATTCCTTATTGCAAAACTTGCACTCATATTTTCCACGAGCATTTAAGTGCGTTCCAAGTCTTCTATGAGCATCTAAATCCTCATACACTTTGTTGCAGTGTTTGCAGAAGTTGGGGAGTGTTTCATCAAGAGGCGATCCTTTCTTACATTGGCCTCTGTGAGCCTTTGCTGCAGCGACATTTTTGAAGTCTTTTTGACACAGATTACAACCAATGCTAACATTCCTTTTAAAGAGTTGGCATGTATTAACATGTTTCTCTAATGCCCCATCATTTCTGAAAACCAGATTGCAGAATTTGCAATACAGACTTCCTCCCTGGAATGCTATTGGTGGGGTCTGTCTCCCATCCTCACTACTAGGCTTTGTTGGTCTGCCTGGAGTTGGACTTGGACTAGGTGATACGCTATCACTCCTCTTTCCTTGTGGGCCTGCTTGCTTGGTTCCAGAGATATCTTTACTACCCTGCCTTGTCTGCGTTCCTTGCAGAGTTGGTTGGATAGCCCCAGAGGAATTGTTATCACGTTGAATGCTGTCTGCTAACGTCTCCTTGTTTGGAGTCGTTTTTACTAGTGGTGAAATACCACTACGTCTTGTCCTCATTACTTGCGGAATTGGGTGGATGGTCCCAGAGGAATTACTATCACGTGGACTACTGTCTGCTTGCATATCCTTGTTAGGAGTAGTTTTCACCAATGGTGAAACACTACGCCTTTTCCTCATTCCTTGCAGAGTTGGTTGGATGGCCACAGAGTCGTCTTTATTGTGTTTACTCAAGTCTGGTTGTGGATCCTTGTTCGGAGTAGTTTTTATCACCAGTAAAATACTACCACGCCTTGTCCTCATTCCTTGCGGACTTGGTTGAACTGGTACAGAGGAATCTTTATCATGTTGACTATTGTCTGCTAATGTCTCACTGCTTGGAGTAGTTTTTACCACTGGTGAAACACCACCACGCCTTGTCCTCATTCCTTGCAGATTTGGTTGAATTGCCCCAGAGGAATCTTTATCATGTTGACTACTGTCTGCTAACGTCTCCTTGTTCGGAGTAGTTTTTACCACTGGTGAAACAACACCACGTCTTGTCCTCATACCTTGCGGACTTGGTTGAACTGGCACAGAGGAATCTTTATCATGTTGACTACTGTCCGCTAATGTCTCCTTGTTCGGAGTAGTTTTTACCACCGGTGAAATAACACCACGTCTTGTCCTCATACCTTGCGGACTTGGTTGAACTGGCACAGAGGAATCTTTACCACTTTGACTACTATCGTCCAATGTCTTCTTGTTTGGAGTTGTTTTTACCATTGGTGATATACTACCACGCCTTGTCCTCATTCCTTGTAGAACTGGTTGGATCGCCCCAGAGGAATCTTTACTTTGTTTACTGCTGTCTGTATGTACCCGCTTGTCGGCAGTCTTCTTTGGCACCACTGAAGTAACCTCATTGCTACTTGACTTTCCTTTAATGACTTGTATTTCTGTAATTTCAGCTTCTTTGTCCCCAATGTTACCTGTAGGAAAATAATTGTTTGGACCTTTATGATTTTCTTGATGCGGTAATGTGTTAGCTAAGATTTATAACGTAACATTTTACTGATATGTGCCCCATCTACCTCTACCTTTCATATTTAGATGATTTTTTTGTATATATTAGTTATTAGCTAGGGGTTCTAATCCTAAAAAAACAACAAGTAAGAATAACAGGATTTTGCACATCTAAGGATATCACAATAAGCGTTTTGAGGTCACAGATCAGAGGCCGAAAAGATTTTATGGCATGTTTGTGTTTATGGTTGCTTCATAAAATAATAGGGACAGCATTCCTAAATAGGTCATCCAATTGTGTAGTCAAAGATTAAGAGACCAATAAAATGACCCTAAGTGACCCATGATTGACCTTTGTAAAGCTTGTTAAAAATATCCCCATCTGAAAGAATTAAGCTGAGAACGGTTTCTTTGGTATAAAAATTGTGAAATTTCTAATTTCCAAAAGGAGCAAATAAGAAATTCAGCCTATGTTTTCTATAGAAATATAAGCATATACAATTCACCTTTTTTCTTCATTTTAAGTTATTTCTGTGCCCAAATAAAAGTTAGGGAATCTATTGGGTTTCTAATCTATATAAAATCACTACATATCACAGAAAATATGGATGACTTGAAATCTCTCGTTGCACCTTTCACAGTCTTTGCATCTATGACCATGTTATACCTTGGGATTGCAGTCAAATCCTATTTTGATGGTTCAACCAAAAATCCTGGCAAAAATCAATAACCTCTGACCTCTGGTGACTTAATCTCCATTCAATTAACCAATCATCATAAACAATTTAATTTTTTGTAATAAGATGAATAATTTAAAAGAGTTTGCTTAAACTTGCATGCAAAAAAACACTAAAGCCTGTGTCACCCCCCCCCCCCCCCCCCCGGTGTTGAAGCCCTCAAACAGTCAAGCAGGATCTAATGACACCACAGATTGCAAATGTTAATTTTATTCAAAAATATATGAATGCATCAATGAGAGGTAGCACGTGTGCAAATACCAAGGCATTTGCAGTACAGCTGCACATTTCTTGATATCACAGCATCCCTCCCATGTATCAGGGCCTCCACCAACCGGTTAAGTCAAAACCATGCCATTTTGTACAATGATATATAATTTCTTACAACCAAAGTAAGATATTTAGAGGGGAAGTGTTCAGATACATTTTGTGTTAATTGGAAAATCTCACTTGCTTCACACATTTTGTGACATCAGCCTCGCCCAGCATTTCTAGCACAAACATTCAAGTGCATGTGGCTCAATACTTGAGCATTCATCGCTCATTGTGCATTGCCAACAAAATCGATAATCTCAAATGCATTTATTATGGTGAGACATTTTTAATATGCAAGTATACTCAGTTTGGATTCTACTTAAAATTTCTGTCATTTGTTTTTATATGGCAAATGAGCGCAACAGATATTTTTGCATTAAGCTCGATTCCCCCACCCAAAAACACCTGTTTAACATTTATCAATTGCAACTTACCTGCACTTTTATCTAGTACGATGACCTCGTCCCCACTAGCCCTCAGGCAAGGGCGCCACTGGCTACGTGGCAAATGCTGTGGTTTCTCAAATTCCTTATGCTCATTTTGATGAGTGTGAAGTGAGGAGAGAACTTTAAATTCCTTTCCACAATCGCTGCATGCATACAATCCGTTGACACTCCGGTGAAGCCCTGCAGCCATGTGCTTCTCAAAGAGCCTTGCATTGGAGAATGTAATGTTACACGTCTTGCATAAACGCTGTCGATTTTCTTGTACAACATCTGCTACAGGTTCTTGCGGTTTGGGAACCTGCAGTTTGGGACACTTGCTCTCATGACTCCTGACAATCGAAATAGTTGGGAATTCTTTCTTGCAGAACTTACAATTGAACTTGCCCTTCGAGTTCAAATGATGACCTAATTTTCGGTGTGCATCTGCAAGTTTTGCAGAAGCAAAGGTTATCTTGCACAATTCACAGTATTTTGAGTCGATATCAGGCTTATGATCGCACTGGTGGGTGACCATGCCTCTTGGAGTATCAAATTTCTTATTGCAGTATTTACATGGCCACATTTTACCTTCTTCCATTCCAAAAGAATTTTTGGTCTCATCTTGCTTTTGTAAGGAAGATCCAGATGCCTCTGAATCCTTGGTCTTGGATTGTCTAGAATCTTTCAATTTAGTCTTGTCTCCTTTTTCCACAGTAGAATCTATTTTTGATTTTTTAGTTTGACCAAACTGAGTTCCTGATGCTCCTTGGGATGCTCTTGGGGATGCTCTTGGGGATGCTCTTGGGGAAGATCTTGAAGATGTCTTCAAACGTTTAGATCTAGACGAGTCCCTGTCAGTCTTTTCTTCCGGAGCTCGTCCTGATGACGTCTGCTGCTGCCTCTTCTTTTCTGGACCACCTTTTTCTTTAGATTGTGATGAATGGGTTTTACCACAAACTGACTCATGATAAATAACGCCACCAATGGAGTTAAAATTCTGTTTGCAGAATCTACAAACATAAACACCATTCGCGTTTCTGACGAAATGACGTCCAATTTCATTGTGCTTGTCTAAGTGGGCTTTAGAAGCGAAGAATCTGTCACAAAGTTGACAATACCATGATTCTGAGTCGGATGTTTTCTTATCAGTTGTGCTATCCTTCTTACCACCATCTTTATTAATTGGACCAGATGCTTCTGGTGTTTGATCACCATCTGCCTCACCACTGTCATCATCGTCAGGTGACCTTTCTTGTTCTTCAGCAGCATCCTCTTGATCTGAGGCATCTTGGATTTCCTCTTGAACAACTGATTTTGTCTTACTGCTTTGTTTGGCATTGCCAGTGTTTGCCACTAACTTTTCAACACCTGCTTTATCTTTCTCTTGATCTTTTCCTGTTTGAGAATCCTTTTCTTTCGGCAACGTCTTTGATCCCTGTGTATCTGTTGAACGAACTGAACGACTACTCCTTACATGCTTTCCCGTTTTATCGGTACCTCTGATGGAATCTTCTTGCACAATCTTACCAGATGCAGCATCTCCAGAGGATTTATTTACTTTATCAACAACAGCATCCTTTTCACCAAAAAACTTTTCTTGGGTATCTTTAATACTGTCACGTGTCTTGTCATTAGCAGTAGTAGATTCCACTTGCTTTTGCAAAGTTGAAGAGGTAGCTTCCTTATCTTGAGTCTTTCCCTTACCAGAATCACTGGAATGCGGTTGCTGTAATACTGGCCGATCCTTGGAAGGTTCTTTTGTTTTAGTTAGTGAAACTCCTGGTGATGACCTCGCATCTGTTGCCAATTTCTCCTGATGTACTACACCACTTTCCTTAGATCGAGGTGCTTCTGCAATATTTTGTGGCTTGGTTGATGATGATGTTGACATTTGTTGAGTGGTTTTCTGAGTGTTCTTCACCATGCTTTTCTGTAGGAATGTTTCCAGGACCATCTTTATACAGCTTTCTTCATCTACATCTGTTGGCAAGTTACCCTTCTTGGGTAATTTATCCTTTCCGATCTCAATTATTTCTTTAGGCGGATCTTTATTTTCTGCCCTGTCCTCTATCAAACCTTTTTCTTGTCTTTCTTTATGGCTTTCTTCTATCCTCATGCTACCATGCATGCTAGATGAAGAACTGCTTGGTTTTGTTGATGCATTTTGAGCAGTTTTGCTTTTATGTGGTATCATGGCACTGCCCTTAGTTTGGAGATCTTCCGTTTCATCCTCTGCTGAAGAGGATGCACCTCCAGTTTCCTCAATTTCTTTAGCTGGGTCTTTCATTTTTGTCCTGTCCTCCGTCAAGGCTATTTCTTGTCTTTCTTTATGGCTTTCTTCTTTGCTTAAGCTACCATGCATGCTTGAAAAAGAACTGCTTGGTTTTGTTGACACATTTTGAGCAGTTTTGCTTTGTGATATCGTAGCACTGCCCTTTGTTTTGAGATCTTCTGTTTCATCCTCTGCTGAAGAGGATGCACCTCCAGTTTCATCAATTTCTCCAGCTGGGTCTTTCCTTTTTGTGGTGTCCTCTGTCAAACCTTTTTCTTGACTTTCTTTGTGGCTTTCTTCTATCCTTAAAGTACCATGCATGCTAGATAAAGAACTACTTGGTTTTGTTGATACATTTTGAGCAGTTTTGCTTTTTTCATTTTCATGTGATATTGTAGCACTGTCCTTTGTTTTGAGATCTTCTGTTTCAACTTCTGTTGAACAGGATGCAACTCCAGTTTCATCAATTTCTTTAGCTGGGTCTTTAATTTCTGTCCTGTCCTCTATCAAACCTTCTTGCCTTTCTTCACAGCTTTCACAGCTTTCTTCTCTGCTTAAGCTACCATGCCTGCTAGATAAAGAACTGCTTGGTTTTGTTGTTACATTTTGAGCAGTTTTGCTTTCATGTGATATCATGGCACTGCCCTTTGTTTTGAGATCTTCTGTTTCATCTTCTGCTGAACATGATGCAACTCCAGTTTCATCAATTTCTATAGCTGGGTCTTTCATTTTTGTCCTGTCCTCCAACAAACCTTTTTCTTGTCTTTCTTCACAGCTTTCTTCTTTGCTTAAGCTACCATGCATGCTCGATAGAGAACTGCTTGGTTTTGTAGCAACATTTTGAGCAGTTTTGCTTTGTGGTATCTTGGTACTACCCTTTGATTGGAGATCTTCTGTTTCATCTTCTGCTGAAGGGGATGCAACTCCAGTTTCATCAATTTCTTTAGCTGGGTCTTTAATTTCTGTCCTGTTCTCTGTCAAACCTTTTTCTTGTCTTTCTTTGTGGCTTTCTTCTATCCGTATGCTACCATGCATGCTAGATAAAGAACTGCTTGGTTTTGTTGCTACATTTTCAGCAGTTTTGCTTTCATGCGATATTGTGGCACTGTCCTTTGTTTGGAGATCTTCTATTGAACAGGATGAAACTTCAGTTTCATCAATTTCTTTTGCTGGGTCTTTAATTTCTGCCCTGTCCTCCGTCAAACCCTTTTCTTGCCTTTCTTTGTGGCTTTCTTCTTTGCTTAAGCTGCCATGCATGCTAGACAAAGAACTTTTTGGTTTTGTTGACACATTTTGAGCAGTTTTGCTTTTATGCATTATCTTGGCACTGCTTTTTGTTTTGAGATCTTCTGTTTCATCTTCTGCTGAAAACAACGCACCTCCAGTTTCATCAATTTCAAGACATCCAGGAGAGGAAGGGCCATCTGACTCAACATCCATATCAAAGAAAGCTGGTTCATCATCACTAGATTCTTCTCGGTCTGATTCATGTTTACTTGCAGAAAAATTCCCAGTATCTCTCTTCAAAATGTTTCCGATATCTATAATAGTTTTACCTTTATCATGTGAGATGTGAAATGATGGCTTTCCTAACATTCCTGACATGTAATTATCTCCATCTTGTAAACTTTCTTTACTGGTCAAAACTTTTTCATTATCAATCATTTTTGTCTTGGATGTTGAACTCAACTCTTTTGAACTAGAACTTGCATCATTCTCAAAATGTTGTTTGTCTGCAGCAAGACTTCTTCCAGAATTTGACTGCTGCATTGCATCTGCTTGACTATCGGACACACTCTCAGTATTCATTGGCACTTTTCCGGTGGACTCAATGGCCTTGCAACTTTCAGGCTGATCACTCTGTGTATCAAATTTCAACAAACTGCTATCATGCATTTCTCTGTTTTGTTTGAATGCAGTATCATCAGTTGACCCATGTTCTTCAAGAGCTGCTTCTAACTCTGGCCTTGAGTGATCTTGACATTTACCATCTGGAGAATTTGTTTCTTTGATACCTTCTGATTGCTCTACAAGTGTACCTTGTTCCTTCCCTCTCACTATCTCTTTACTGTCGTCACTATCTTTCATGCTCTTCTCTTCCGCCTCATTTCTAATAACCTCCACATCTGACCTTTGAGAAGAAGTTGAAGGCACACCAACTTCTTCAGCAAGTTGTGATCTACTTGAAGATTCATCTTGGGATTTTTGACTGGATACTGAAGTTGCAGTTTTATCAGTTTCAGCATCACCATCTTCTTTCCCCGATAATTTGGGTTCGACTTCTGCAGGTAACACATCTGAATTGTTAATAGGCCCACCTTCTGGAACAACTGATGTCATCTTTTCCATTTTCTCACTTTCAGGTTGCCTATCTTCATGTTCTTCGACTCTTCTATCTGAGTCATGTGTCGAAGGTAATGGCTGGTCAGGATCTGCCGTGTCTTCTTTTGCCTCAGTTTCATTGGTAGATTTGGTGATATCCGCATCCTCTTCATCACCTGTTTGCTCCTGAATGGGATGAGTTACAGCCGCATCAGTTTCAGATTTAGCCTCTTCTATGCCCAATGTTTCTGTTTCAACTTCTTTAGATAAGGTTTCGGTATTACAACTAGTTTCACTCTCTTTCTCCATTTTATCCTTTTCACCTTCACATCGCCCATCTGTTCTCATATCAGAGCCAACCAATTCAAGTAGCTGTTTGGCAACTTCATGCTCATCATGATCAAAACTGCTCCTGTGACTTGATTTGGTAGTGCCTGCAATCTCCTTGGCCTTTTCATCCTTTTCAAGTTCCATACTTTCTTCACTTTGAACTTGCTGTTCAGCATCACTTTCATCATTTGTTTGCTGATCAACTGAGTCACCTCGGTTCTCATCTCCATCTAGGCTCTCCATCTCAACATCTGTAAGTCCCTTTTCTTCCACAGCCACCTTTTTCTCAACATTACAAGATTCTTGGTTACTAGTTTCCCCTTGGATCCCACCATCAGGTTGAGCATTTTGTTCATCTGCTTGTTGCTCATTCCCAATATCCATTTGCTGGTCTGTCCTAACATTCCGCTGCTGAACTTCAGCCTCTGTACGCTTTGGAATTACCTCTGATCCTCCTTCCTCAATCTGCACTTCACCTGACTGTTGTTGAGATATAACTTCACTATGTTGTTCTTTGTCTGCATCATTCTGACACACATCACCATCTGATTGATTTGTAACATCGCTTCCCAGTGGCTCTACATTTTGTTGCTCTTTCTGCTCTTCAGATCGCTTTTTAATTTTCTGAGGTTCATTTTCTTCATCTTCTAAATGTTCTCCCTCTTCAACCCCAATCTTTCTTTTGGTACCCTGCTTTTCTTTTTGTTGAGCCACCCATGCACCATTATCAATGAGCTCCTGATGAATATCTAATTTCTTTGGTGCCTCCTCAACTTGTCCTTTATGTTTTAGCTCATCCACTTTTACTTGAGGTGTTCCAACTTCTTTTCCTTCCTCAGTCTCTGATTCCTTTAAAACTTCAGCCTTGTCTTGATTTTCATTATCACTTTCAGATTGAGTTTGTTTATCCAAATCCTGTTGCTTCTCCGAGGACTGCTTGTCGACTTCCCCTAGAAAGGGTTTTAGTATTTCTGACTCGCATTCCTTCTCCATATTATGCTGTTCCTCGGCCGGTTCCTCTTCTGCTTCCACCTGCTCCAGCTTCTTCTCAGACTGTTTCTTTGAAGGCTGGTTATCATCCTCCACAGGATTTTGGTTAATTTCTGCTGGATCTGCATTCCCACTGGGTTCCTTTCTGGTCTCCACCTGAGGCTGTTGGTCTGTTGATGGTTTGTCAATCTTCTCATGATGTCCTTTCTCCGCAGGTTCTTGTTCCTGCTTCTCGGTTGTTGATTGGTCTGCTTTATCCTCATTTACAGCTTCATTTGCACCAACCTTCGCTACCTCTGATACTGAATCTCTTTGCTTCTCAATTCCCTTCTCTGTCTCCCCTTCATGCTGTTTATCCTTTTGATGTTCTTCCCCAATCACTTGCTCCTGTTTGTCAATTTTTGATTGTTCTGGTTTATCATGATCTTCCTTTAATACTTTGGTTGCATCAACCTTCTCTACCTCTAATGCTGCATCTCTTTGCTTCTCCTCAAGTTCCTTATTCATCTCCACCTCAAGTTCTTTATCCACGGGTTGTTTGTCAATCTCCTCCTGGTGTTCTTTGTTCCTAGCTACTCTATCCTCCTTACCAACTTCACTTACATCAACATTGTCCGTCTCTGATGCCACATCTTTTTGTGCTTTAAGTCCCTTCTCTGTCTCCTGCTTATGCTGTTTATCCGTATGTTGTTTGTCAACCTCTTCCCCAGTTATGTGTTCCTGTGTGTCAACTTCTGATTGTTTATCTTTAACCTCCTTCCCATCGTCACCTGCATCAACCTTCTCTGATGCTGCACCTCTTTGCAGTGTCTTCTTTGTCTCCACCTCATGCTGTTTATCCATTTGATGTCCTTCCCCAATTACTTGCTCCTGCTTGTCAGCTATGGATTGTTCTGGTTTATCTTTAACCTCCTCCCCATCTTCACCTGCATCAACCATATCTACCTTTGATACTGCATCTCTTCGCTTCTCAAGTTCTTTCTCTGTCTCCATCTCATGTTGTTTATCCATTTGTTGTTGGTCAATCTCCTCTTGATGTCCTTCCCCAGTTACTTGCTTCTGTTTGTCAGCTTTGGATTGCTCTGGTTTATCTTTATCCACATTTACATCTTCACTTGCATCAGCCTTCGCTACCTCTGATGATGCATCTCTTTGCTTCTCAAGTTCCTTCTCTGTCTCCTCCTCATGCTGTTTATCCACAGGTTGTTTGGCAATATCCTCCCGATGACCTTTCTCCTTATCTACTACATCCTCCTTTACAACTTCACTTGCATCAACCTCCTCTAGCTCCGATAATGCATCTCTTTGCTTCTCCTCTAGTTCCTTCTCCATCTCTACCTGATGCTGTTTATCTGTAGCTTGTTTATCAATCTCCTGCTGATGACCTTCATCCCTAGCTACTCCATCCTCCTTTACAGCTTCACTCGCTTCAACCTCCACTTCTGATGCTGCATCTCCTTGCTTCTCTTCATCCGTCTCCCCCTGATGCTGTTTATCGACAGGTTGTTTGTCAATATTCTCCAAATGTCCATCTCTAGCCGCTCGATCCGGTTTCTCAGCTGGTGATTTGACTTCTTCATCCTCCTTAGAAGTGGTAGCAACTGCCGCTACCTCTGATGCCTTACTTTTTTGTTTTTCCTTAAATTCTTCCCTTTGTGTTTTGATTTCCAGCTCAAGCTGCGTCTTGGGATCAGCCAGTTCCTTTTCTTCCACCAATACCATTGATGCTGCTTTGACTTTATTGAGAAATGCTTTTCGCTTTCTTTGCTCTATCTCCAATTTTTTCTGCTTTGCTAACTTATCTCCAGCTGTTGCATCCAATACGCCTGGTTTGTCCCCATCTGAGAACGTATGAATTACAATCTCTTTTCCTTGGACGACCACATCTACAATGTTGTCGACTGGTACGACTTCTCTTTCTTCCATTTCTTGTAAATTCTTTGCTACATTCAATATATTTTTGGTTGTATCATACATTTTGCCTCTCTGCTTTGTTTCTGGTACATGCACCACAGTTGCTCCAGCACCAGCATCATCTGTATCAAAAGTTGTAAAAAAAAATAGTTAATAAATCTTAAAAATTAATAAAATACATCGCGGTCCCCGGACCGTGAGTGTCGTCTGCAATCGCGGTTTGTGAATGGGGCCAAAGGTCACATGTAGTCACCAAGGTCACATACGGTCAACAACATGTCACCCTACCCCGCCTCTCCTTTCCACCAAGTTACATCATCGTAGCCCTTACGGAACTCATACAGCATGCAATATAATAAGGGTTCACATTTTGACTGGCCTAAGGTCACATGAGGTCACTAAGGTCACACGAGGTCAAAAACATGTCACCCCACCCCGCCCCTCCTTTCCACCAAGTTACATCATCGTAGCCCTTACGGAACTCATATGGCATACAATAAACTAAGGATTAACATTTTGACCACAGACATACGTACATACACACACACACATACGACCAGAGTAATCCCTATGTGCCTTTTGCAATTCTTGCAGACGACACAAAATGTTTGGATCAATCCATACCAAAACTCCAAGGTGTGAAACCCACCCTTTCAGATTTTGTTCAAATTACAGTCAAAGGTACATTTTATTGTGCTACAGAGGAGGTCAAGAGGAAAAAATTCAAATTCCATTCCGTTTCGAAGGTACAAGCTCTCAAAGTTTTACAACTCGGCCTAAAAGTGAGCTTTTCCAAAAGACCATAATTTATTGTAGCATTTTTGATGGCCTTTTCTCAATAATTAAAAAACGTGAGATCTTAATTTTTCTTGTTACTACTAATTTAGCCAGGTCTAACAAGTCTTCTGGAGAAAAAAATAAATTTTTATGTTTCATTAAAATTTTATGGGGTCAAATGTGGCCCTTTGAATTATCTGAAATTGATTTTCATGATCTTTTCCATGGCTGTTCGAAAGGTAGGTTTTATAACTTGCAAAATCACCCCTTCATTAACTTTTTCGTTTTTGAATGCAAATTAGTCTCCACTGATTATTAGTTATTAATTTTTTTATCAAAGAAATGCCACCTCTGAACATCCAAGTAAATTTGTTTTTTGCTCGTTTGGCCGGACATGACCGTACCGCCGTACGAAGGTCCACAAATTGGCGTTACTAGGTCAAGTGCAGCTGTACATATGCAGTCAACGCACAGCATTTTCATGATGCGTCTCAGATTTGATTCAAGTGTTCAGACATAATAACTTCTCTCATGAATACAGCATTTATCCCGATCCTTGAATAATGGCCACAAAGGTGCAAATTTACACTCGTAAAACCAACAATTTCCCGTGGAAGAAAAGGTAACCTGGCACAAATAGTTGTCGTAAAAATGTTGAATAAATTAGATGAATAAATTGTGAATATTTGGAATGTAGGTATACAGTTAGGATATTCTTTGTTGGAAGGACTTGTTCTGTCGAGAATGTAGTCCCTTTGGGACGCCTTTTCTAGTAACCGCTTTATGAAGGTGACTTGGTTGATGGTGACTTCAGATTCTAAGGGCGCCAAGAACTTAAAGTAAATGGATCAATAGATACATTATTTATCAATAAATGCATTTGCAGTAAAAACTGAATTTTTGGAAAATTCTTCCTGATACATCCAAAACTGCGCCTGGTTCAGGTAAAATCCTGTGAAACAGGAGCTACTTTCACAACAAATTGTGCCTGGTTCCCATGACCTTATTTCAAGGCTTGATTTATCCAATCTGCTTTCATTTACCTTCTAAACCGGCTGCCATTAGGACTAACTTCTCTGACAGGCCCAATTCTTCCAAAGATGGCGGTGGATGCGAGTGCACAGCCTGCTTGAGGTAGGCGGCACCGTCTGTCTTGTCAATGTAGGCCAGGGCACGACAATTGTGCTTCTTACGACATCGCAAGTGAATCTATAACAGAAATACAAAATCATATTGAGACAGAGATTGATAGATGGAGCATCACTTGCAACTTGAGGCTTATAAGTGCAATAGCTGCCACGTGATACATCTGTGTGCTACCATGCATTAAGATTTAACACAATATATATTTCATTGAGTCAGTTGCTCTTGAAATGGTTCTTTACGCGACTGTGTTGCCTGAAGAACCATTTCAAGAGCCACTGACCAAAAACTTGGCAAAAGAGTATGCTTGCTAGGAATTTCTGTCAAATGGCAGCTATTGCAGTTGCAAACTTGCTCTCACACGACAATATGTTTAAAGGAGCTTGTTCAGATTGATGTGTATTGTATTCTCTACTTGATATGAGAGCCTGGCACTTGCACATACACCCCATCAAGTACCGTGGGAAACAAACTTGTGGTTTTGATGGTAGACGCAATAATGCATGTTGCAAAGCCCTATTCAATACTGTGCTAATAATGATGGTTAACCACCAAAACGGCAGTTTTTTGTTTATATCTTGGGAATGAAATGGATTTGAGGGCTCAAATTTCAGGACAATGAGAAAAATACGGCCTTTTATCTGATATCAAAATTGATACTACTTCCGGGTAAATCAGGGGGTCCTAAAGACGATCGGAACACGCACCTTTAAAAATGTAAAATTTGACCGACCCCACCTGGTCTACCGACCAATTTTATTAAAGGGCGATGGCCCAATTCAAATATACAAAGTTTTCATCTTGATAGAATGGCCTTCACCCCAAAATCCCATCTGTAATGTTTCCCACCGATATTTCAATCCGTTTTGATGTGAGAGCTAGAAACGTGATTTTTTAAGCCCCATAGAGTACTCTGTAAAATTAATTTTGTTCAACCAAAATAGAGTACATTTTCGCTCATAATTTCCAAACCAAACATCCTTTAGCCCAGGTTTTCCCAAACTTTTTGACCCGAGACCCCATTTCTGACACTTGGCTTGCGGCGACCCATTTACTTAAAATAATATATTCTCAAAGTCTTTTAGATTGCATAGGACAACCTAAAAAGTGTTAAAACGTCGTGACTGATCTTTGCGATGGTAAACTTTCTGAACAGAACATGTGCCTGGCGATGTTCTGGATGTCTAAGGATCTTTTATATTCAAGGGTCGCCTGGCAAAATCAACAATATAAAGTAATGGGCTTGGGCAGTAACATTTCAAGGGTTTAGTGCAAGAAGGCCCCATCTGCAAAAGCTGCCATTTGTCAGTTGTGTTGGTAATAAGTGTTATACCTGCCAAATCTAACATGGGAACTTGCATGATGAGACACACACACACAAGCTCTGCGCATGCTCTTAAGATGAGCTCTGAAATGTTACTTAAATTTTACAATTTCTAAATCAAATTGCCTGCTGATTTTTATATCATCACTTTCATCTTGATGTCAGGACTCTGCTGATGTACTCAATTTTGTCAAACTGGCCAGCTTTCTGGAGAAATAAGCGACTTTATATTTCAATTTTGCTGCTGTAATACAACTTCAACTACAGTGATACACTGGCTGTATTGATTTTCTGGCTCTCTACACAATGGACTTAAAGACCATTACAAAAGGTGCAGTGACCCAGCTCTGGCAATCTTTCCAAGGCACATTCAATGGATTTGCCAACATGGAAATATATGACAACGCTATGTGGAAAATTGAACACAAATCCCAATCAACAACTGTAGCTGTAAATCCAGACATTTTTGACCAGTTGAACTATGAACTGTGTGCTAGATATGGTCCACCAGAAGACAAAGGGAAGCGTGGTCACATCTACAGATGTGTAATGACAACAGACCCATTTGATCAAGTTACCATCACCTGCTACTCCTCAACAAAAACCATCAATGTGCAAGGGGTACTTCATAAGACCTGGGTGGATAACTCTCTCTCTGAAATAGGTGACAAATTTTCAGCTGAGAATGATGCATCCTTCCCAACCTCATCACGTGTGGAACCATTAACTTCTACTCCAGCTACAGGCCAGACAACCAGTACTACAAACCAAAGTGAAAGTCTACCCCATTTTGAACTGAACCCTGTTGAGACTCTCTTTGATTCAACCCCCTCACCATCTCATGTACACAAATCTGTACAAATCAGAGTCAACGCCTGCACTGCCCAAACTCAGACTGAAAGTGTTCCAGATGAAACTCCTCAACTTAGAGCTAAAATCCAAAGCCTACAAGACAGAATGCAAGACTTAACCTCACAAATACAGGAATACAGAGAACTGAGAAATAACTATTCACAATTATCATCTGCATACAGTGAACTTAGTGAACGCAACTGTGTGTTAGAAGCTGAAGTTTCCAGTCTTAAAGCTAAAGCAGATGATCATTTCCATCATCCACGAGTTACAAGTTCCCCACATAAATGTAACTCCTCCTCGTCATCGCTACCCACTGCTGTATCCAACCCTTTCAGTGTTCTCACTGATGATGTTCCTGAGACTGTCCCTTCAGCCCCAAGCTTGTCATTACTTACCCCCGACAAACATGTGCGCTCCTCAACAAAACCTGATAATAATTCAACTCCTCCACGCAAGCAATGGCAGAAGACTGCAGTGAAAACCACATCCAGTACAACTCCAGTGCAACTACAGGCACCACAAATTCTAATTTTCAGCAACTCTATATGCAGACGAATTGATGACCGCAGATTTTATCGTGGACGTTCAACCAAGGTTTTTGCTAAAGGAGGGGCAACTATCCCTGATGTGCAAAGAATGGTTGAGCAATGTGAACTTGTGAACCCTAAGCATGTTATCCTCCAAGCATGGACAAATAATACAACATGTGACTCAGCAGAAACCTGTGAACGTAAGGCACGTTCCTTGGTCAACATGGCACTGCAGAAATTTCCATCAGCGCACATCATCATTTCTGGTATTCTACCAAGGCTCATTCCTGTTACCAGAAATAACTCTGCTAACCATGTTAGTTATCAACTGAACAGTATATTTGAGCACAACTGCCACACAAGTCCAAGGGTATCATTTGTTAACCATAGTCCCTCTTTTGTGACAGATGATGGACACTAATTGATTTAATATACTGTACTGATGACTCTAAAATTAGTAACTCAGGGGTCATACATGCTGGTATCAGTGACCACTCAATCACATTTGCAATTTGGGGTAGATCTAAAGTTAATTTTAAATCTAGGAATAACACCAATAACCATATACATAATCATAAATATAAAGTTTCACGTACCTATAATAAATTTAATGACCAGGAATTTTTAAATGACCTAGCTCATATTAAATGGGACTTAGTTTTAAATAATGGTGATATTGATATGTCGGCTGAGCTGTTTGAAAATGCTCTTTTGGAGGTTATAGACAAGCATGCTCCTTTCAAAAAGCGCAGAATCCGTAACAAATCTGCACCATGGCTCACAAATGATGTTTTAGATATGATGCGCTACAGAGATAAATTAAAACAAATTGCCATTAAGTCCGAGAATAATCATAACTGCTGGCATAATTATCGTACAATTAGAAATGAAACAAATAAATTAATTCGAACTAAAAAGAAAGAATTTCTCAAGCAAGGTTTTGATGAAAATAAAAATAATATAAAGAAAACTTGGGAGCACTTAAGGCATGTCATTCCATCTAAAAGTAAAAATGCTAAAATAACTGTTATAAACACTTCAAATGGTCCACTTACTGAATCTAAAGATATTGCTAATGAACTAAATAATTATTTTGCTAAAATTGGGCCTAAGCTAGCTGATCAAATCAGTGATACAGACTTCTGTAATTATGATGCTAGTAATTCTAATAATGCTGGGCCTACATTTGATTTTGTTCCTGTAACTTATGAGTATGTCTTCAAACAACTTCTTAAAATGTCTGAAAAGAAAGCTACAGGACTAGATAATATACCAGCCAAGCTACTTAAATTAGCTGCACCTATTATCACTCCAATTATAACTCAATT